>JABFQM010003140.1:0-12612 GCA_022816865.1 Zelostemma sp. ZL-2020
ATTTTATGCTATTGAAATTCTATCCAGTTAGAATTTCATCCAGTTCACATTTTATCCGGTTGAAATTTCATCGAGTTAAAAAATTATCCAGTTGAAATTTCATTAAGTTGAAATTTCATCCCGCTGAAATTTCATCCAGTTCAAATTTTATCTAGTTGAAATTTCATCTAGTTGACATTTCATTCAATTCAGATTTTATTCAGTTGGAATTTTATATAGTTGAAATTTCATCAAGTTAAAATTTCAAAAAGTTGAAATTTTATCAAGTTGATATTTTATCTAGTAGACATTTTAGTAGTTGAAATTTTTTCCTATTGAAATTTCATCCAGTTCGAATTTCGTCCGGTCTGAATTTTATTCAGTTGAAATTTCATTCAGTTAAAATTTCATCCAGTTAAAATTTTATCCAGTTGAAATTTTATCCGGTTGACATTTTATCCAGTTGAAAATTCATTCAGTTAAAATTTCTTCGAGTTGGAATTTTATCCAGTTGATATTTATTCCAGTTTAAATTTCATCCAGCTAAAATTTCATCCAGTTGACATTTTATCCAGTTGAAATTTCATTCAGTTGGAATTTCATCGAGTTCAAATTCCAACCAGTTGGAATTTTACCTAGTTCAAATTTTATCCAGTTGGAATTTTATTCTCTCGAATTTTCATCTAATAGAAATTTCATCCAGTTAGAATGCCATCAAGTCTGAATTTTATCCAGTTGACATTTTATCCAGTTGAAATTTCATCGAGTTTAAATTTCAACCAGTTCAAATTTCATCCAGTTGAAATTTCATCCAGTCTAAATTTTATCCAGTTGACATTTCATCCAGTCGACATTTTGTCCAGTTGAAATTTGATCCGGTTGGAATTTGATCCGGTTCAAATTTCATCCAGTCTGAATTTCATCCAGTTGACATTTCATTTAGTTGAAATTTCATCCTGTTGAAATTTCATCCAGTCAGAGTTGATCCAGTTCAAAATTTCATTCAGTTGACATTTCATCCAGTTGACATCCCATCTAGTTAAAATTTCATCCAGTTGAAATTTCATGTAGTTGAAATTTCATCCAGTCTAAATTTCATCCAGCTGACATTTCATCAAGTCGAAATTCTATCCAGTTGACATTTCATCCAATTGAAATTTCTTCCAGTTAGAATTTTATCCAGTTGAAATTTTATCCATTCGAAATTTCATCCAGTGACATTTCATCAAGTTGAAATTCCATCTCATTGAAATTCTATCCAGTTAGAATTTTATCCAGTCTTAATTTTTTCTTGTTGAAATTTCATCCAGTTAAAATTTCATCCAGTTGAATTTTTGTCCAGTTGATATTTTATCCTGTTGACATTTTATCGAGTCGAAATTTCATTTAGTTGAAATTTTATCGAGTTGAAATTTCATCTAGTTGAAATTTTATTGAGTTCAAATTATATTTAGTTGAAATATCATTCAGTTGAATTTTCATCTTATTGAAATTTCATCCAGGTTGAATTCCATCAAGTCTAAATTTTATCCAGTTGACATTTCATCCAGTTGAAATTTTATCCACTTGAAATTTCATCTAGTTGAAATTTCATTCAGTTTAGATTCTATTCAGTTGAAATTTCATCTATTTTCAATTTCAACCAGTTCAAATTTTTTCCAGTCGAAATTTTATCCAGTTGATATTTTATCCAGTTGATACTTCATTAGGTTGAAATTTCATTCTATTGAAATTTTGTCCAGTGAGAATTTCATTCAGTCTGAATTTTATTCTGTTGAAATTTCAACCAGTCAAAATTCAATCCAGTTGAAGATTTATCCAGTTGATATTTTACCTAGTTGACATTTCATCCAGTTCAAATTTCATCCAGTTGAAATTTCATGTAGTTGAACTTTCATCTAATTTAGATTTCATCCAGTTGGAATTTTATACAGTTCAAATTTCATTTAGTTGAAATTTAATCCAGTTGAATTTTCATCTAATCTAAATTCATCCTGTTAGAATTTCATCACGTCTAAATTTTATCTAGTTTAAATTTCATCCAGTTGAAATTTCATTTAGTTTAAATATCAACCAGTTCAAGTTTTATCCCGTTGAAATGTTATCCAGTTGATCTTTCATCCAGTCGATATTCCATCCAGTTTAAATTTCATCCTATTGAAATTTTATTCAGTTCGAATTTCATCCAGTCTCAATTTTATCTAGTTGAAATTTTATCCAGTTGAAAATTCATCCAGTTCAAATTTCAATCAGTTTAAATTTCATCCAGTTGAAATTTTATCCGATCAAATTTAATCTAGTTGAAATTTCATCTCGTTGAAATTTGATTCCGTTCAGATTTTATTCAGTTGAAATTTCATCTTGTTGGAATTTGATCCAGTTAAATTTCATCCAGTCTAAATTTTATCCAGTTTACATTTCATCCAGTTGAAATTTTATCCAGCTTGAATTTTTTCCAGTTTAAATTTCATCCATTCTTAATTTCATCTAGTCTAGATTTTATCCAGTTGACATTTTATTCAGTCAAAATTACATCCAGTTGACATTTCATCCAGTTGAAATTTTATCCAGTTGAAATTTCATCCAGTTGGCATTTGATCCAGTTAAAATTTTATCCAGTCTTAATTTTATCCAGTTGGCATTTCATCCAGTTGATAGTTTATCAAGTTAAAATTTTATTCAGTTGAGAATTTATCTAGTTGAAATTCTATCTACTCAGAATTCTATCCAGTCTGAATTTTATTCAGTTGACATTTCATTTAGTTGAAATTTTATCCAGTCAGAATTTCATCCAGTTCAAATTTATTTATTCGACATTTTATCCAGTTGACATTCCATCCAGTTGAAATTTCATCCAGTTAAAATTTCATCCAGTTAAAACTCCATCTAGTCTGAATTTTATCCAGTTGAGATTCCGTACAGTTGAAATTTTATCCAGTTGACATTTCATCTAGTCTAGATTTTATTCAGTTGACATTTCATCCAGTCTTAATTTCATCCAGTTGGCATTCCATCCAATTGACATTTTGTCCAGTTGGAATTTTATTCAGTTGGAATTTGATCTAGTTAAAATTCCATTCAGTTTTAATTTTATCTAGTTGACATCTCATCCAGTTGATAGTTTATCAAGTTTAAATTTTATTCAGTTGAAAATTTCTCCAGTTGAAATTCTATCCACTCATAATTTCTTCCGGTCTAAATTTCATCCAGTTGACATTCCATTCAGTTGAAATTTCATCAAGTTGAAATTTCATCCAGTCAGAATTTCATCCAGTTTAAACTTCATCCAGTTGACATTTTATTTAGTTGACATTTCATCGAGTTGAAATTTCATCCAGTTATAATTCCATCAAGTCTTAATTTCATCCAGTTTATATTTCATCCAGTTGTAATTTTATCCAGTTGACATTTCATTCACTTAAAATTTCATCCGGTTAGAATTTCATCCAGTTGAAATTTTATCTAGTCAGAATTTCATCCAGTCTAGATTGCATCCAGTTGAAATTTCATCCAGTTGACATTTCATCCAGTTGAAATTTTATCCAGTTGATATTTCATCCCTTTGACATTTTATCCAGTTGATATGTCATTTAGTTAAAATTTCATCGAGTTCAAATTTCATCCAGTTGAAATTTTATTCAGTTCGAATTTCATTGAGTTGAAATTTCATCTAGTTAAATTTTCGTGTAATTGGAATTTCATCCAGTTAGAATTTCATCAAGTCTAAATTTTATCCAGTTGACATCTCATCTAGTTGAAATTTTATACACTTCAAATCTTATTTAGTTGAAACTTCATCTAGTTAAAGTTTCGTTCATTGTATTAATTTAGTTTAACTTTCATCTATTCAAAATGAAATCCAGTTAAAATTGTATCTAGTTAGAATTTTATCCAGTTAATATTTCATCAAGTTGACATTTCATCCAGTTGGAATTTCATCCTATTGAAATTTTATCCAGATATAATTTCTTCCATTCTAAATCGTATCCAGTTGACGTATCATCCAGTTCAAATTTTGTCCAGTTTAAATTTCATTCAGTTAAAATTTCATCCGATTAGAATTTTATCCAGTTGGAATTTGATCCAGTTAAAATTTCATCCAGTAAAAATTTTATCCAGTAAACATTTTATCCAGCCGACATGTCATGCAGTTGAAATTTTATCCAGTCGAAAATTTATCCAGTTGAAATTTTATATAGTCAGAATTCCATCCAGTCTAAATTTCATCGAGTTGACATTTTATTCAGTTGACATTTGATCTAGTTGAAATTTCATCTAGTCGAAATTTCATCCAGTTAAAATTTTATCCAGTCTAAATTTTATCTAGTTGACATTTCATCTAGTTGAAATTTTATCCAGTTGGAATTTATCCAATTGCAATTTCATCCAATTAGAATTTCTTCCAGTCTAAATTTTATCTAGTCGACATTTTATCAAGTTAAAATTTCATCAATTCTGAATTTTATTCAGTTGAAATTTCATCTAGTTGAAATTTTATCCAGTTGAATTTGTATCCAGTTCAAATTGAATTCAGTTGATATTTCATCCAGTTCAATTTACATCTAATTGAAATTCTATCCAGTTAGAATTTCATCACGTCTAAATTTCATCCAGTTGAAATTCCAACCTATTGAAATTTTATCCCGTCGAAATTTCATCCGGTCGATATTTTATCAAGTTTGAATTTCATCCAGTTAAAATTTTATTTAGTTGAAAATGGATCCCATTGAAATTTCATCCAGTTAGAATTCCATCCAGTCTAAATTTTATGCAGTTGACATCTCATCCAGTTGAAATTTGATTTAGTTGAAATGTCATCCAGTCTAAATTTCATCCAGTTGACATTTCATCCAGTTGAAATTATATCCAGTCGAAATTTTATCTAGTTCAAATTATATCTAGTCAGAATTTCATCTAGTCTAGATTTTATCCAGTTGACATTTCATCGAGTCTACATTTCATCCAGTTGACATTTCATGTAGTTGAAATTTTATTCAGTTGAAATTTCATCCAGTCATAATTTCATACAGTTCAAATTTCATCCAGTTGACATTTCATCAAGTTGACATTTCATCTAGTTGAAATTTCTTTCAGTTAAAATTACATCCAGTCAAAATTTCATCCAGTCTAAGTTTCATCCAGTTGACATTTCATCAAGTTGTAATTTTATCCAGTTGACATCTCATCCAGTTGTAATTTCATGCAGTTGACATTCCATCGAGTTAAAATTTCATCAAGTCTAAATTTTATCCAGTTGACATTTCATCTAGTACAAATTTTATCCAGTTTCAATTTTATCTAGTTGTGATTTCATCTAGTTAAAATTTCATCCAGTTGAGATTTTGTTCAGTTGGAATTTCATCTAGTTTTCGAGTTTTCATCTAGTTTCATCTAGTTTATCTAAATCTCTAATTGGATAAAAATTTAAATGAATGAAATTTGAACTGGATAAAATTTGAACAAGACGAAATTGCAACTGGATGAAATTTTAAATTGATCAAATTTGAACTGAATGAAATTTTGACTGGATAAAATTTCAACTCATAAAATGTCAACTGGATATAACGTCACCTAGATAATATTTAAACTGGATGGAATTCTAACTGGATGAAAATCCAACTGACTAAAATCTCAACCAGATGAAACTACAACTGGATGAAATTTCATCTAGATGAAATTTGAACTGGATGAAATGTCAACTGGAGATAATTTTAACTCGATGGAATTCAAACTCAATAAAATTTCAACCGGATAAAATGTCAACCGGATAAAATTTATGCTAAATGAAATTCTAACTAAATTAAATTTTAATAGGATGAAATTTCAACTGGATGAAATGTCAACTGGATGAAATATCAACTTGATAAAATTTCAACGGGACGACATTTTAACTGGATGAAATTTCAACTAGATGAAATTCCAACTGAATGAAATCTAAACTGAATGAAATTTTAACTAGATGAACTTTCAACAAGATAAAATTTGAACTGGATGAAATTTCAACTGGATGAAATGTCAACTGGATAAAATTTAGACTTGATGAAATTCTAACCATATGGAATTTCAATTAGATGAAAATTCAACAGAATGAAATTTTCTCCGGATGAAATTTGAACTGGATAAAGATTCAACTGGATAAATCTTCAACTGGAAGAAATTTGAACTAGTTAAAGTTTCAACTGCAAAAAATTTAGACTGGATGAAATTTTTACTGAATAAAATTCCAATAGAATGAAGTTTCAACTGGATGAAATATCAACTGGATAAAATATCAACTGGATAAAATTTGAACTAGATGAAATTGTAACTGGTTAAAATTTAAAAAAGATAAAATTTCAACTGAATAAAATCTAAACTAAATAAAATTTCAACTAGATGAAATTTGAAGTAGATAAAATTTTAGGAATTTATTAGATCTGAAATCTCACGAAACCATGTCTTCTGAACTTCAAATCGTTATAACTTCTCAACCATGAGAGCTAGCGAGTCCATTGTACCGAGAAAATGAAGGTATTCGGAATACAAACAAAATGAGCGCACGTCGAGAAAAATATTACATATAGTTCACGAGATATGCAACTTTGAGTGTGAGGTTGAAATCTTACGAAACCATGTTTCCCGAGCTTCAAATCGTTAGAACTTCTAAAGTATGAGATCTAGCGCGTTTATTCTACCGCGAAAATGTGGGTATTCAAAAAACGAACAAAATAAGCGTACGACGAGGAAGGTCGGACGTATAGTTCACGAGATATGGAACTTCAAGTGTGAGATTGAAATCTCACGGAACGTTTCTCACGTTTCCTGAACTTCAAATCCATACAACTTCTTAACTATGAGCGGTGAATCGTCCATTCTACCGCAAAATTGTGGGTATTCGAAATACGAACGAAATAAGCGCAAGAGGAGAAAAATCGGACGTATGAATAACGAGTTTTGCAATTTTAAGTGTGAGGTTGAAATCTCACAAAACCATGTTTTCTGAACTGCAAATCAAGGCGAACGTTAGTTTTGCCGTGTCGAGAAGAAAAAACCTCGACCAGCGGCGATGCGAGTGAGTATCTTTACAGTAAAAGCATAAAGAAATGTTCACCTGACGGTCATGTGACTGCACTGTATCATCTCTGTTTCTATCGTTTTATGATATTAAACGCATTAATAGCATGCATGATCAAAAAATGAATATATGCATTAAAATGTATAAAAAAACATTCATACTTTTTACAGCCGGAAAATGTTTCCTAAATATCAAGGTCGATCTTACGAAATTTACGAGTTTGGAAGCGAACTCGCACTTCGCTTTCGTCAGGTGGCGCTACGACTGCCACGAGCTGACATGCCGTCATGGCAATAGCAGTGATCAGCTGTTCGTGGCGTTTCATTTTCCACCGCAAATCCGTTAATTTCGCGATGAGTTGGGGTTTGGAATTGTAATTAATCATTTTTATGTGTTGTTCCAAACAATGAATAAAGAGAGAAAGATTCGATATCCCCCGCAAAAGAACATTTAAAATGTAAATTTTAATGTCGAGAGAAAGAGTTTGCCCAAGTATTACGAAAAAAATAAATATATATCAGCCAAGCTTGATCGAGATCATTGCAAAATGATCTACAACATTGGATACCCAGCGAGAACAGAAGTCCCTCAAAGACGGATTTTCCGGAGGAAAGGTAGATTGATCGAATAGTCTACCTTTTTTACGGAAAATCCGTCACTTGAGGACTTCTGTTCTCGCTGGGTATCCAATGATGTAGATCATTTTGCAATGATCTAAATTGAACTTGGCTGATAGATATTTATTTTTGTGTCATACTTGGGCAAACTCTTTTTCTCGACATCGCAATTTACAAGGTAAATGTTTTTTTCAAGGGTCGTTATAACTTCTAAACTATGAGAGCTAGCGGGTCCATTCTACCGCGAAATTGTAGGTATACGAAATACAAACAGAATAAGAGCAGACGAGAGAACTCGGACGTATAGATCACGAGTTCTGCAACTTTAAGTGTGGGGTAGAAATCTCACGAAACCATGTTCCCTGAGCTCCAAATCGTTATAACTTCTACACTATGACAGCTAGCTAGTCCATTCTACCGTGAAACTGTAGCCATTTTAAATACGAACAGAATCAGCGCAACACGAGAGAAATCAGACGTATAGTTCACGAGATATGCAACTTTAAGTGTGAGGTTGAAATCTTGAAGAACCATGTTTCCAGAAATTCGAATCGTTATAACTCCTAAACTATGAGAGCTAGCACGTACATTCTACCGCAAAAATGTAGGTATTCGAAATACGAACAGAATGAGCTTACGACGAGAGAGGTCGGACGTATAGTTTACGAGATATGGAACTTTGAGTGTGAGGTTAAAATCTCACGAAACGTTTCTCACGTTTTCTAAACTTCAAATCGTGATAGCTTATGAACTATAAGTGCTTGATAGTCCATTCTACCGCTCAATTGTAGGTATTCGAAATACGAACAAAATAAGCGCAATACAGAAAGATCGGAAGTATATTTTACGAGATATGCAACTTTAAGTGTGAGGTTGAAATCTCACTAATCTATGTTTCCTGAACTTCAAATCGTTATAACCTCTAAACTATGAGTGATAGCGAGTCCATTCTACCAGAGAAATGTAGGTCTTCGAAATACGAACAAAATTAGCGCAAGACGAGAAAAATCGGACGTATAGTTCACGAGTTATGCAACTTTGAGTGTGAGGTTGAAGTCTCACGAAACCATGTTTCCTAAACTTCAAATCGTTATAACTTCTTAACAATAATAGCTAGCGAGTCCATTCTACCAGGAAAATGTAGGTATTCGAAATACGAACATAATGAGCGCAAGACGAGAAGAATTTCATTTATAGTTTACGAGACTGTATATTATATATACTCAAATGTATATATATTCCAGTGGAATATCTATTCAGTAGAATATTTATCCAGTGGAATATCTCTCCAGTGAAATATCTATCCAGTGGATCATCTATTTAGCTGCATATCTATGCAGTGGCATATATTCCACTGGATAGATATTCCACTGGATAGATATTCAACTGGATAGATATCCCACTGGATAGATATTTCACTGGATAGATATTACACTGAAAAGATATTCCACGGGATAGATATCCCACTGGATAGATATTTCACTGGATAGATATTCCACTGGTAAGATATTCTATTGGATCCGCTAGCTCTCATAGTTTAGAAGTTATAACGATTAGGAGTTCAAGAAACATATTGTCGTGATATTTCAAACTCTCACTTAAATATTCATATCTCGTAAACTATACATTGAATTTTCCTCGTTCTGCGGTCATTTGGTTCGTATTTTGAATACCTCAATTTTTCCGGTTCAATGGACTCGCTAGCTCGCAAAGTTTAGAAGTTCTAACGATTTGAAGTTCTGGAAACCTGGTTTTCGAAGATTTCAACCTTACTTTTCGAGTTGCATATCTCGTGAACTATAAGTTCGATTTTACTTGTCTTCCGCTTATTTTGTTCGTATTTCAAATACCTACAGTTTAACGGTCGAACGGACTAGCTAGCTGTCATAGTTTAAAAATTATAACGATTTGAAGTTCAGCTAACATGGTTCCATGAGATTTCAACGTCACACTTAAAGTTGCATAAGTCGTAAACTATACGTCCGATTTTTCTCCTCTTGCACTTATTTTGTTCGTATTTTTAATACCTAAAATTTCGCGGTAGAATAAACGATTCACCGCTCATAGTTTAGAAGTTTTAATGATTTGAAGTTCAGGAAACATGGTTTCGTGAGATTTCAACCTTACACTTAAAGTTGCGTAACTTGTGAACTATGAGTCCGATTTTTCTCGTCTTGCACTTATTCTGTTCGTATCTTAAATACCTACAATTCCGCGGTAGAGCGGACGATTTACAGCTCATAGTTCAAAAGTTATAACGATTTGAAGTTCAGAAAACGTTAGAATCGTTTCGTAAGATTTCAACCTCACACTTTATGTTCCATATCCCTCGAACTATACGTCCCACCTTTTTTGTCGTACGCTTATTTTGTGCGTGTTTCGAATACCTACATTTTCGCGGTAGAATGAACGCGCTAGCTTCCATAGTTTAAAAGTTATAACGATTCGAAGTTCTGGAAACATGGTTTGACAAGATTTCAACCTTACACTTGAAGTTGCATATCTCGTGAACTATACGTTCAATTTTTCTCGTTTCGCGCTTATTTCGTTCGTTTTCCGAATTCCTCCTATTTCACGGTAGAATGGACTAGCTAGCTCTTATAGTTTAGAAGTAACAACGATTTGAAGCTCTGGAATCATGGTTTCGTGAGATATCATCCTCACACTTAAAGTTGCATAACTCGTGAACTATACGACCGTTTTTTTCCGACTTGCGCTAATTTTGTTCGTATTTCGAATACCTACATTTTCGCGGTAGAATTGAATCGCTAGCTTTCATAGTTCAGAAGTTATAACGATTTGAAGTTCTGGAAACATGGTTTTCCAATATTTTAACCTCCCACTGAAAGTTGCATATCTCGTGAACTATACGTCCGATTTTTCTCGTCGTGCGCTCATCGTGTTCGTATTTCGAATACCTACATTTTCCTGATATAATTGACTCGCTAGCTCTCATAGTTCAAATAATAAACCGATTTGAAGTTCAGGAAACACGGTTCCGTGAGATTCCAACCTCACACTTTAAGTTGCATATCTCCTGAACTATACTACCGATCTTACTCAACTTGCGCTTATTTCGTTTGTATTTCGAATACCGACATCTTCGCTCTATAATGGACTACCTAGCTCTCATCGTTCGGAAGTTATGACGATTTGAAGTTCAGGAAACGTGAGAAACGTTTCGTGAGTTTTCAACCTCACACTTAAAATTGCGTATCTCGTGAACTCTACGTCCGCGTTTTCTCGTCTTGCGCTCATTTTGTTGGTGTACGGGCGTTTTCGCGCCTCTCAGGATTTCGAATCAGGCGTCGTGCCGATTTTGGTAGCGTCGGCCCGCAGTTCGAAATCCTGACCGAGGAAAACGCTGCGCGGGCTTCCGGCGAAGGGAGGGGCCCGTTTTTCCTGCGTTTAGGCGGGCTTGAAAGGGCCCAAAAAACCCCAGACCCTTTTGACAACGCTTCGTGCACGGGGTATCCAGTTATATACAGTTTTGTTCGATACCAACGCGTTCGTGCTCCGACCTTCTGTGCTCCGCTGTTTGTGCGCGCCGTTAGTCGTAATTAAATCAAGGTACCTGTGAAATTCACTTAATATAACCGCTCCAGCTCCGAATAGAGCCGCTCAATCTCCAAAAAGAAACGCTCATACACGCAAATAGAATAGACTATCTAGCTTTCAAAGTTTAGAAGTTATAACGATTTGGAGTTCAGGAAACGTAAGAAACGTTTCGTGAGATATCAACCTCACACTCAAACTTCCATATCACGTAAACTATACGTCCGACCGTTCTTGTCGTACGCTCATTTCGTTTGCATTGCGAATACCTACACTTTCGCGGTAGAATGGATGCGCTAGCTCTTATAGTTAAGAAATTATAACGATTTAAAGCTCAAAGAACATGGTTCCGTAGGATTTCAACCTCACACTTAAAGTTGCATATCTAGTGATCTGTATGTCCGACCTTTCTCGCCGTACGCTCATTTTGTTCGTATTTCGAAGACCTACATTTTCGCCGGGTAATGGACTTGCGAGCTCCCATAGTTTAGAAGTTATAACGATTTGAAGCTCAGGAAACATGGATACGTGGGATTCCAACCTAACACTGGAAGTAGCAGATCTCGTGGACTATACATTAGATTTTTTCCGTCTCGCGCTCGTTTCGTTCGTATTTCGAATACCTACATCATTGTGGTAGAATGAAGTCGCCAGCTCTCTTAGTTGAGAAGTTATAACAATTTGAAATTCAGGAAACATGGTTACGTGATATTTTAAACTCACGCTTGAATACGCATATCTCGTAAACTATACATTTGAATTTTCTCGACTGGAGCTCGATTTGTTTGTATTCAATTACCTACAATTTTCCGGTGGAATAAACTCGCTTGATCTAATAGTTCAAAAGTTCTAACGATTTGAAGCTCAGGAAACATGCCTTTGTGAGATTTCAACCTCACACTGAAAGTAGCATATCTCGTGGACTATACATTTGATTCTTCTCGTCTTGCGCTCATTTGGTTCGTCATTCAAATACCTCCATTTTCCCGGTGGAATAGACTTGATAGCTATCATTGTTCAGAAGTTATAACAGTCTAAGTCTCAGGAAACATGGTTTTGCGAGATTCCAACCTTACACTTAAAGTTGCATATCTTGTGAAATATACGTCCGATTTTTCTCGACTTGCGCTCATTTTTCGATATTTCGAGTACCTACATTTTTTCGGTAGAATGGACACGCTAGCTCTAATAGTTTAGAAGTTATAACGACCCCCCAAAAAAACATTCCAAATGGAAATTTGGGAAGGTGAAGAAAATAGTGTTCGCCACAAAAAACGTTCACTCCATGAAAGCAAAAAAGAGCCAAATCTCCTGCATGCGCGTTAATGAGGATAACTTTGCTGGACAATGATTTGCTATGGGTAACTAAAAACAAGTTTTAATAACTAGAAAAAAAATGCAAAAATC
>JABFQM010003141.1:0-12610 GCA_022816865.1 Zelostemma sp. ZL-2020
GCGAGTGTTTGATCACGCTAGATCGCAAGTACCGTCTCGTCCGTTTTACCGTGATTATTTCTCTCTCGTTCAATCACTTCTCATCTCCTTGATTATCAGGAAAGCTTTTCACGGAAGCAATCAGCGTAAAAAATGAAAGAATGTTTCCCAAGTATAATAAGTTTCCTTCTTTTATTGTAACAAATTTAATTTCTGGAAAATAACAGCGGGTTAAGTCCAATTCTTTTCGTGCTTTTTTGCGAGCCGGAAAGTCCGAGATGTCTCGCGATTCGTCGTTATTCTTCCCGCGGCATTTACAACTGCCAGGAAACGCGCCGAGAGGAAAAATGGTGCCCTTATCTGAGAAATGGAGAGACGTTAATAACCCGAATAGCTTGACGATGGTACGACTCACACGTGATTCGATCTAGCGTGTCGTTTTAACGGCTCAGGCAAGAAAACTTCTCCGAATTTTTCACAATTATTTTACCGGCAGTTTTTTCATTTTATGAATGTGAAAAAATGAGCAAATTGTGTGTAAATTCCAATCGGAGGAATTAGTAAATCGTCAGTTCGTTTATTCGAGATTGGCCTCTGAAAAGATCAACAGCTGTTACGCAGACTGACAGGTCGACTTGCTCGTCTTACATTTATTGGAAAACACTGCTTGCTTTACAGCGGCAACTGCGCCAAACGGAACGAGAATATCTTTCGGAGATGTTCTCCCTTTTTTCGTCTTTCGACTCGTAATTCAATGCAAAGACGGCGTGATTTAATAAGACGAAATTTTCATTTTCCCCCTCGAATAAATACAATTTACGAGTCAAACTATTTTTGTTTTCTGTGCTCACGATGCTCAAGTTGAAACGCATTTCCGTAAAACTTTGTACTCGAAGCTTTTTTTATTTCATACAAAATGTTCAGTAATTTTACCATAAATATTCTTTGGAAAACCATGTTTTCAATAACAATATCATCTATACAATGAAAACTTCAAATTACTATATATATAGATTAAATTTTAATTCCATTAAAAATCGACGTCAGAATGCGCCGCGAGTTTCGTTATAAAAATACAAATGATCGTGCTCTCGTGCGGTCTTTCGACTCCGAGAAACTGCCGCTACGGTAAAATGTTTTGTCAGTCGCGCAATAATATCACACAGCTCGCGTCCACACATTTGCCAATAAACTTTGGGCGACGATCGCAGTGGAATCGGTCACCTCTCGTCTTTGTAAATGAAACTCACCGCGTCGCTACGCAAATTGTTCGGTCCTATCGTTGCGAATTTTTTTTCAAAGCGAGAACCCAAAAGTCCACGCACACGCGTACACAGGCAAAGTTCACGCTCGATTTTTTGCGGCTCGATGAAATTCGTCGTCCCGACACTCACGAATCGTACGCGTAATACTACATTGTTTCGTACGTTAAAAAAATAATTACAGAATAATCCTCGTCGATTTCTTTACTTTAGTCGGTTAGTATATCACAGACGACGGTGCAACAAAGATTCCCAGCCGTTCGACAAAGTCTTGTCGAGCTGAAAAGTTGGATCTCGCGTCCGGATCCCGGGTGAGAAACTTGGAAATCTTTTTTCGCTGACCGTGAGAAAGAGTTTCTATCGATCACAAATCAGCCAAAGGCACTGTGCAATCGGAATCTTGATCCGGCTTTGTAGGAAGGGGTCGATTGGCCATTTTTCTAGCGGCGGAACTCTTGCGATCCGGCAATTCGGAGTACAAGTGCGCCGTGAAATCCGAGGACTCGGGGTACTCGTCGAGTAAGGAATTCGGCCTCTTGCCGTTGCCGTTATTGTTGTGCACTTTCGTCCCGAGAATACTTTCGCCGAGGGATCTGAGGAAGTTGAGAGATCGCGTTTGGCCCCGTCCATTCTCGCAATTTTGCTTCGCGTCGTCCTTCGCCAGGCTATTTCTATTCCCGAGCACGTGGTCGGTAACGACGTCCGGTCGATGGGATTGAGACGTCGAGGCCGCGATACTCGCAAGGACGGGTTGGGGCAGTCTGCTGGTACTGGGAAAAGTCTCATCACCAGGTAATTCCGCGTAAAGATGATTCTGGTCCACGTTCATCCTCTGGTCTCTCGGTTGCGCGTACTCGACGATTTGGGGTCGAACTCTGATGGTCGTGGGTAAAAGTTTCTCTAAAGATGGGGCTTTGGTGCCAACACTCACCAAGGATTTACCGCAGCTTCTTTGTCTCTTCAGCCTCGGTTGTATAACGTCGTAAGCGTTCTCGTCGTTGTGATTCGTTGGCAACTGCTGCTGTTCGTTCCAGTTGTTGTTGTTGCAGCTTTCCTCGACCTTGATCAGGTCATACAAATGCTCTATCATGTCGCGAGCCTGGCCGTAGTGATCCGGATCTTTGAGCTTGTCTTGGAGATCTTTGAGATAATCTTCGGTCAATTCTTCTGGGAGAGTCTGGGTGGCTTTATTTTCGGAATAAGTGTAGATGCCCAGGACGTTCCCTGCTTCTTCTTCCACGTCGGTGACATCGGTTGTTTGGGTTTGATCAAGAATCCGCGCCTCCGATTGCAGACCTGCGTATTCGTTGACACTTAATCTCGATATGGACCGGGCCGACGTGGCCGCGGTCATTCCACTGGTTGGGGAGAACCAGGAACCGGTCAAGTTCGTTACGCCCGAGGTCAATTTCGGGCAAACTCCTCTTCTTCGCATGTAGAGAATTCCGGAAGTTAGAATGACTATGACGACCGTGAAAACTGACGCGACGCAGACTATGATGATGATCATTTTCTCGCGCCCCAACTGGTCCCAATCGCCCATCTCGACGTCGAAGTAACCCTTGTTTCTTGGGTACACGTGGGGCCCGATTTTCGGTGGGCTCGGTCTGGGCTCTGGTCTTTCGTTGGGGTTCGTGCAATTTATTCGATGACCTCTCGAGCAGATGGTCTTCGTGTAATTCCTCACGCTCCAATTATTTTCCGGTAAACTGAAGCACTTGCTTAGAAATTTATCGACTATACAAAGACTCGAATCCAGCATCGGGCTCGCCACTTTCGAATCCCCTACGACTTGACCCAGCCAAGCTTCGAGATTACAGTTGCAAGTTATCTTGAAGTTGTTGTTCCCGAAACGAACGGTGCCGATTTGCTGGGAAATGGACACGAAACTTAGGGACCTTGCGCTAACTTTGCTCAGCTCGTTGTTCGTGAAAACGAACTCGGAATTTTTCGTCGATACCGCCGAGATTGCATCGGGCGCGAGGTCCTGGAATCTGTTGAAATCGAAGACTACGCGGTTCCACTTGCGCAATGTTATCGAGCCGTTGCGAATGTTGTGGAAGTTGTTGTTGTTGAACGTCGCGGTCGCTACGACTATGTCGATGGCTCCTTTTTCCACCTCCATGAGACTGCAAAAATCACGAAATTAAAGTTACGAGGAAGTTTGAATTGAGAGTTTTTTTTACTCGGTTGTTTTTAAATTGGAAAACATGATCGCGAACCTTGAATATTGGATGGTGAGGTTATTAGTCGCAGCTCTTAAGGCTTCGCTCCTGATGTTCTTGAACCTTACGTCGACGAATTCGAGATTTTGCATCAATGTCTTGGGGTTGAAAGCGCCTGATTCCACTTCGAATATCGAAGCGTTGCTCACGATCACGCTGAGAATGTTATTAGCACAGAAAGCATTTTTCTTGATAACTTCTATCGACAAGTCATCCATGCGAATCTCAGCTACCATCGATGAAAATACTTCCTTCGGTAATTCTTTGATCCTCACACTGTGGAACGTAATCTGCGAATCAAACAAATTAGCACTCTCAATAATTGGTGTTGGAATGAAAAAGACTTATGCACCTGCCAAAAAAATGAGTAGATCCAAGCGCGAACACCTGCCGATTCGACAGGCCCGGCATAATGGCCGCGAAAAAGAAACAGGGAAAACGAAAAATTACCTTTGTCGCTGGCCCATGCCGCCCTTCCGTGACTTTTTCGAATTTGAAGGCGTTGCTGGCCAACATCAGATTATTGACTTCCTTGATGTCGATTTGGAGGGGCCAGGAAAAAGCGTTGCTTTCTATCAAGACGTTCTGGCATCTCGAGATCAATACGCTGAGCGGGCCCTTATTATTTTTGAAAGCCTGACCCTCAATTACTACGCTGTCACAGTCGGACACTTCGAGAAGTAGGTTCGGCGCGGTGATATTTTGGAAAGCTTGCTTGTTCGCCACGAACAAGTTGATTCCTGTTACGAGGACGCGTTTCAACTGCGGTTCCCCGGAAAACGTGCCGCTTTGTATCTTCAGCTCGCGGCAGTGTGAAATTTCGATCTCCATCGTGTCCTCGGGAATGATACCTTTCTTCAATTCCACATTCTGAAACGTTTCGAAAATTCGTTAGAACTTTGGTCTCGATGTTATTAATTAGAAATGTATGTTGGTTCTTTAGAATTCTGTATAATTTTCTTCTTCGTATCAAGATACGCCGACGGTTCGTGGTTGAACGGAAGAGCGTTTTTATCTTCAAACGACGCCATTCGGAGTCTTCGAGTGTTCGCGTTACGGGTGAAAAATAAAAAATACCCACTGCTCCTACTAAGGAAGAAGGCCCGACCTCGCGCTGAAGAAAGTCGGAACGTCGCCTGCTTCGGCGCCTTCCGCTCGCAAAAACTGATCGCTGAACGTGACTCGATTGTCAAAGACAAAAAGAGAGAGAGAGACATGAAAATTTTTTCCAAGTCGACGTTCACGAGGAAGCGTTCAATCAAAATGTTGTGACTGCGCGAAGAATCACGATACCGTTTTTTCAACCTCGGAAATGGCTTTGAAAGCGGTTTTAAAATTGCACGTTGCTTGATTCAGTTTCGTTTTCCGAATCGTTCCAATTGTTTCCTGCGCTTCGTTCAGAATCAAGTTCTTGAGATAAAGCGTATGCAGACACATGTGCCTCGGTATCTAAAGTTACACGTCTTCATTACACGTTCCGTATTGTTATTACCAGCCGTTTCTCGCGATCGCTATCATCCAAAGTACAATAATCAAGACGCGAAATGACATTGTATTGCGACTTATTTTCATAGCTCCCAGCTATCCTGTTACCATTCTCTCCGTTTACAAAAGCATTTTCTTCTCTTTTCCTTAGACTCGTCATTGACAAACAGCGGTACATTTCCTGAGTCACGCCCTTTATTCCGAGCTTTTCGCAATTCAATTTCCCTATCTTCATATTATCCAAGTAATTTCGCTCGTTTAATACAACAATTGATGACATTTATCAATGAACATTTTCATGGGTTTCCCGAGAAAGGCTTGACTCAAATTTAAAAGAATGGGATTGCGGCGCATTTTGTATCTTTTAAAAATAATTTCAAAAGATGTTTTTGGTTTAATTTACATAGTTTCGAAAAGTTGGAATCAAGTAAAAAATGTTGGAAAGCCTGACAAAGTTTCCTCTCAAAATTGGATTGGACTCTCAACAAACATTAATATTATATAAAATGGAGTCGAGTTGTTCTTCTGAAAAGCCGCGGATGAGTTTCACTATTAGAAACTAATTTGCTGAAAGATGCAGATGTTTTTTTGCGAAAGTTTCTGGTAACGGGGGAGAAGAAAATGAAACGCAGGGAATGTAAAAACCGACAGGAAACGGTAAAAATGCAAATTAGAGTTAAATGAGATGGATTTCAGAACTTTGTCGAATTTTGAATTATTCGAGCACGAGTCCAAGCAAGACTGAACTCTAACGTGACCCGACAATCATCGAGGGAGTGTTTACCCGATGCCAGATTAGTTTTCGATATTACTTTGTCGGTTTCCTCCAAAAGTCCTTCTTGTAGCGACATCCAATTTTGAGTGTACTTGTTTTTATAGTTTAACGCTTAAGAATGCGCTAGTAAAATGCTCTAAAAGTTCGCGAGTAATTGCTTCATCTAAAGATGAAGTAATTACTTCTCGGGAATATGTCGAGTGAAAAAATTGAGTGTTTCTGGACTTCTTTGGACGTGAAAGTTCCGAAAAAAGCGTTTATTGAACAGAGTGATACATTTGCGACACCCAAACTATGCGTTAATTGTGAAATTCGATTTGTTGTATAAAAGATCGAGAAATGTTATGACCCAATTCAATTCAACTTTCCTTGGAAAATATCCCGATATGATTCAAGTACGGAACCGCCGCGTCATTCTCCATGCGCTTTATCCAAACAAACGAAAAATCCCAGAGAAACCGGTTGTCGTGGCTCAGAAAATGTTTGAACGTTCAAGCGATATCCGTTGCGTCATAACAGAGTATCTCGCGGTGTTTGTGTTACCAGTTTGTACTGTCGACCTCGCTCTTAAATCGTGTCCTTGGGGATTTACATACGAAACGCGGAATAGCGCATTTTAAAACAGTACGTTGCACTTTACGTTACGACAATATTTGGAAGGAATTCAAGACGCGCCGGAAAATGCCTTTCAAAAGTTTTCGATGTTTCCAGAAAAAGCGAGTCTTTTTTTACGAGCAAGAAGCGCAACTATTAAGGTTCGGGGGTAATGTCCTTGCGCAGTTTTGAACTCTTGTTCTCCCCCGTCCAAAGCGCGACTTCTCGTCAGAGCAAGCTCTAAAGAGGACTCCCGATTCTAATCTCTTAATACCTCGATACTTTAGCGGGACAGGGTTTAAGCTGAATGGAAGACTCTTTGTGCGCGGTATCAACCTCTTCTCTTCCATTTATCCAGTCTCGAAAAAGCCTTGATAAATGAACTCGGCGATCCATTCGTCGATTGGGAATCAAATCATCGCTTCGGTCTTGAAATATTTACTTGAGATTTAGTTCCAGCTTCGCGTTCTCTTATGTTCGGTCATGTAACGCACATACACGTAATGCGAAACGCACTCTCGCACATGTCAGTTTTCTTTGTATCTCCATCTTGCTTCTGGCTCACTGGTGTGTAATTTGCAGCTCAATTTCAAGCGACAGGTTTGCCTTGAATGCAGCGTGCTCAGAGCAGAGAAGTTGACGCGAGAATCGACTGTACTATCAGCATTAAACTATCCCAGAAACTCGTTTTAATCAAGTCCCACCTAACTTTTCCGCGCGACAAAATGGAAATAATTATCAACGGATTGATGAATCACTATAAACGTGAGTGTGAAGCAGTGGCTTTTTTTAACGGGACAAAAGTCGCGTTGATTCGAAGCCCACATGGTGACGGATTATTACGACGAGTAGATATTTCATCGCTTACGAAACCATTTTTTCTGATCAAGAAAATTTAATCTGCTTAACGCAGCATTGATGACTATATGGAGGTCAAGGCATGATGTCGTCATCGTTTCTCGCTAAGGCCGAGGTTCTCGAAGGGACTTTCACGCGTGAGAAAAGCGAGAGATTCCAAGGGATGAGTGACAAAGACACCTCCAGTTTCTGGATCCGGACCGCGGGGTTTTGTGACTCAGGATCTGGCAAGGATAACACGGAGTCTATTTCTGCTCAAACACACAAAGAGAATTTCTCCTCTTGAGCCGAAAGCGTTATGAACATCGCTTAACCTCGAGCTGCAGCTGTGGCAGTTGCAAATTAATTTTGCTGGCCGGTGGATGGCGATTTTGGCTGAGCGCCACAGGCGCGGTAACTTTTGGCGCTTTTGCGTTTGCGGCGTAGAAAGACGCTTCCCTTTGCGGATCGAAAGTGTCACTTTACCCGTAGGAGACAGCTGCTCGCATTCTTCCGCCCGCGAATTTACATTGAAGATGTAATTCGCTAATTAAATCAAATCTGGGAGCTTCGGAGCGGCTGGTGGCTGGAAATTCAACGAGTTCCGAGGTTTCTTGACTCCTTGCTCCTCAAACTTGGAGAATAATAAATAACGGGGCGTGCATTTAATACAAATTGTTGCGAGACTGTACTTAAGTATTCATTTTATCTTTGATATTAAGCAAGATAACATTATAATAATAAATCTGGTAAGCTATAAAGGCTATGGAAGTCTAGGTCCAAGCAGGATCGCATGCAGATCGTATTACCCCGAGGGTCCCCCAGCATATAAGGGTTTCTTGAAGTTTATTGGGGTTGCATGTCGCTACTAACACCTACACCTACGATCAGACGCATAAAAAACCTTGGGCTATAGAAAAAATGATCTGTGGTTGCAGCGCAGTCGTAGGGGATAAAATATATCGTCGATCAGCATAAAAAAAGTGTATAGCTGCAGGAAGGAGGGAGCGAGAGCGAGTGAAAAAGGCGTTCGGGAATATAAGAGACTCGGAAGGTAGAAACTCCGAAGAGGTTTCCTTTTATACGACGCCCAAGGCTTTCCGGCAAACGTCGAAGCTCCGCGAATTATGCGGTTGCGGTCGAATGCTTAATCAGGCGAATAAATAATTAAACAGAAGACGTGTGATGAATATGGCGTTGAATCGTGACCCTGTTACGAGCCGCGAGTCACGACGCCCTGGAATCGGCCTTTTAAATTGCGCCTGGCCTTTGGCCAAAAATAATGGAAATAAAAGTGGACGGAATCGTCCAACGAAAGGGGGCGAGGTATAAAAGCAAGAGAAATATCGAGACCGGAGAATCGGGAGTTTGCAATTTATTGTTAATGTTATCTGTTTTCGCTACTTATCACTCCGGAACTGATTCACCCAATGTTCGAAAAGAAATATTCGTGACTAATGACAGAACAAGTCACGCAACTTTCGAGATAACGTCGTTATCAGGATGACTCGAACTTTTGCAATTCGACACCTATGCCGAGTGTACTTTCGAGCGTCGAGACGAAATTCGAAAACAAACATCGCCTGGGAAGTCGAGACCGCGGGGAAATTTTAAAACAAGAATTCCACGGTTATTCACGGTTCAGGAAATTACTGGTGGCGTGGATTCGAGAGAAGAAGCTACGAAGAGAAGATTACCTGCTTCGTAGCTCTTTCTGTTCGTTACGAGTGCGAAGCTCCTCGTCATCTTCCCAGTGTTCTGAAACTTTCGAGCTCCCTTTCCTCTCGCGGGCGCGTCGTATCGCACAAAAGACGAGAGAACAAACTCGTCACCTTAAACATCCAACTTTATATTCTTTTTCATCCACGAATTCTTCTTATTGAAATATTCCTCGCGGCGAAAAAGTTTCCGAGCGGTGAAAAGTTACACAAGAAATCATTGTTTCAAGTTGGGGAAAATAGCGAGAGATATTGAAACGCGACAATGAGAAATAATTAGAGAAGTTGCCATTCGCTCGTTTTTGTATTTTATACACTTTGCGATGATCAAGTATTTCTTTGTTCTACTTGGTTTATTGAGAGCAGTGGTCGAACGGAAAATATTTCTTTCCCGAGCGACCAATGTTTTGACAGTATCCTCACGTAGAGAGTATTTTTCGTCCCCCAAGGACTCCGGGTTTCATCAGTTTTTGGAATCCACTCCGGCATGTTTGAAAGGAGGATTTTCCCTTGATTATGTTTTGCTTTGAGATTCTTTAATTTCAGCTTCCGCTCGTTTACCCTCGGATCGCGAGAAACGCGGAAAGAAATTTATGTGGTGTTGGAAATGGGACCGGAAGTATGAATTCAAACCCCTTTTTTTTCTCTCTCGAGGTTCAATGGCCAATCGGTATTCCGCCCGACTAAAAGCTGGCATTATTCGGGCAAGGTTGGCTGTGTTTGCATGTGCGTGAATGCATGTATACGATGCACTTTAGACAGTTCAGATGGTTTGCATCGCTACTACTCCGGAAGATGGATGAGGGACGTTTTGTCGCACTTTGCGAATTCACTTAACGATCTCCTATAAAATGGCATCGTTCATTTAGATTTCCATCTCCGCTTTTTCTAAACAAAATTATTAAAAAGCCATCAATCATGCTATTTTCATGTCAAAGCATTATTCTCCGTTTTTTTCGTGAGATACTTTGATAAAAAGTCAAAGCGGCGCGTGAACAAAAAATTATAGGAAGAGTGACGCTGTTTAAGATCGCATTCATTGAACAATGACAACATTACTCATGCTGCTTACACGAAGTTGTTATTTGTTCCGTGAGAATCGCACTGGGTTAACTGGGTCGCAGTACCACGCAATTTATGTACGTAATTGAAACAAACCGCACGATAAAAAAAGTTTTTCAGAACCACGACAACCGGCGTTGAATGACAGAAAATTCCGTTCCAATGCAAACACAGTTTTTTCTGTTTTTCGGTATTCCAGTTTATCAGTGATTCGACGAAAAAAAAACAGGATACGTGGAATGCGATTGTCGAAAGTCTGATAAGGTTTTATTATCTCGATTCGGGCGAACTTGAACTCGTATATGTGGGCGTCGACAATGCCTAATCCCATTAATAGCGCGTTCGTTGAGCAGTCTGAAAACGAAAGGCACATCGAGGACATTCCAATTCGCTATTTATACAATCCAGAGAAACTTCATAATCGCCCAATGAATATTCATAGAGCCAATTCGGCGCTGTCCGTTTCTAAAATATTATTAATATTTCGTAATGCGTCGTAAGCATGAGAAAAGCGTAATTCATGTAAATCACGCGCGGAATGCTGACGTGTACCTGACGAATGTTGAAGCCTAATAAAATGTGTCAGCTTAGGGAATGGGGAGCATTGAAATGCAAATGCCACTTTTTACCATCGGCCCTTGAAGATGGGATTAGAATTGACCTTACGCCTTGGGATTTCGTGAGTGTACGCGTTCGTCCGTGTGCCCGATGTAACGCGTTTACTTGGGTCGTAGTAGCCTCGGTCCGCATAATTATTTACGCACGAGGAGTCGGTGCATGCCACGTGTTACGACATATTTCCTTTCACGTCCTACACGACACACTCGGGTGCATTGCGACACCTCATAGACAAAATATTTCATCCCAATTCCGTTCGGGGAATCGTCATTTATAAAGGTTACGCGGTCACTTTTCTATGGAACTTTCCTTCCTTAAAGTTTCGTCGACTCGTTATTCATCTCTGATAAAATTATTAAATGCAAATTTCGGATTTAATGAATAGTATTTTTCTCCAGGGTCATTCAATGTCGTAAGCAGCGGTTGGCTCGTTTAAGGCTACGAAAATACGAGTGTGCGCGCGGATAAAGTCCAAAAGCTTTCAAGTTATTCGTATGGTTAGCGTTGCTAAGTGCGTAAGTGGCGAAAGCTTGGTTAACCATTCGACGGGTCGTTAGAGCGCAAAGTGGGAAGTCTCGACAAAACGCTTATCACGCGCAAGTTTCATCTTATGCATGTATTCACGCGTGAGAGTAACAATCATTTTCTCTTATTCATCTGGCGCGCGCGCGAGGATCATCATCGGTCAAACGAAGCTAGATATATAATCATAGAGATTGTTTTGGATTATAAATCAGACCTCCAGAGTTCATAATTACCGTGGAAAGAAAGTTTCAGTATTACGGGGATTATTACAATTACTATTCAATTAAGACGACGAGTGAACAATAATTGAAAACATAAATTGCAGTTCCGAAATGCGACTAATTAATGATATTGCAGAGTATGATATTGATGAATGAAAAGCTCTGTTCAAGCTCCCTTTATTACTATTTGTTGAATATTAATCAGTCGGAGCTTGAGTTAAATGTTTGTGCACTCACACTAACAAGCGTCCATGCCCTGACATAAATTACGCGATTAGTGCGTCAGCTGGCGTAGTCTTTGTTTTTACAACGACGCTAATAAACTTGGAACGTTGTAAAATTACTGATGAAAACTAGAGCGAGTTTTCAGTCGCTGCGGTATCGAGCAATAATGAAATTTGATGCAATAGGGCTGTTTTCATTCTAAAGCGGAGATGACGAAGAAGAAAAAAAGTTGGACGAGTATTTTTCCCTGCCGGTTATGACCCGCATGGGCAGACATCTTCTGAATGACGTCCGGGGTTTCGTTGAGAGCTCGTTGAATGAGTCCATTGTGAACAAATTGAGTCGAGAAATCGAGTCATGCACAGACACCTCGACTCGTTTGGAAGTAACCCTTGGCAGATTCTAGTACGCTCATCGCAACCATCACCTCGTTCATCTCGTTTGCAAACAATTTTTTGCCTCGGCTCCTTGAAACATTCGGAGTAGATCGTTAATTGAAAAACGAAGTAGCTCGTTAATTCGTCGGTAATTGCAGTTCAACTTTATTCGCATCTTCTGGAGTTATGTATTTTTATTCGGGCCGAACGAGGTTTTAATTAAAACATCGACGATTAAAAAAAATAAGAACCCGATGACTGTAAGATCCGCTTGACAATGCGTTGCTTATACAACGACCCTCCAACCGGAAGTCGAACACGACGGAAGCCGTCTAGGTTTAGCCCAGTGCATGAGAACGAATTCCAGCCCTATCTGGCACTTCACTAATTCTCGCAGACGCGATCTTTATTCGAAAAACGTGATACTATTCAGCGTCAAAAGGCGCCGGCACAAAAGACCACCAGAATAACGTATATAATGAGAATTCGGAGTTCATCAATCATGGGAAAGACGGAATTAATCCGGGAATAATTGGCTCTAATTTAAAATCAACTCGGATGTTTCACACTTCATAAATTCGTCGGTGACTTGTGTCGCAAATACGGAGCAGCAGGTGGTTTGATGACAATTTTTCTTTTTTTTTTGACAATTCCGTCTAGGAATGAAAGTTCATTAATCGCACAAAAGAGTCTTATAAAAAGATCAT
>JABFQM010003142.1:0-12608 GCA_022816865.1 Zelostemma sp. ZL-2020
AATGTTTACCTATAATAAACATGCGCCTGGTCGTCCTTTATGAAATAGTATTTTTTATTTGATGTTTTTCGAGAATTTTGTTTTCGACGCTTCGACTTGGATTTTGGACAATAGTTTTACCCGTTTCAAGCGCTCAGGTGGTTATTGCATCCGGAGCCTCATTATTGGTCTGACAGAAAAAATATAATAAGAAAAAATGTCCGTCCAAATGTGCCAAATATGATAATATTTTTTTTGGCCCATTTCAGTGATTTTTTTTTCATCGTCACATTTTCTAACATGGACAATAGTTTTACCTGTATTTCCGAGCGCGCGGCGACGCTCATTATTATAGTTGTACACGCAGCAGTTTCAGAATTTGGTAAACGAAATCGTTAGACAATGATAAGAAAATATAAGACGTACTTTTACGTAATAAAATAAAATCGTTAGACAATGATAAGAAAATAAGACGTACTTTTACGTAATTCTATGATTAAAATAAAAGTTTATGCCGGGTATTTTTCTCTTTAGGATACATTATGAAAACCATAAATTTAATTGCAAAAAATCTTTACACGAAACTCGCAATAAATGCGTATACATATATTCGAACAAAATTTATTAATTATTCTTATTATTTTAGCGCTGAAAAAAATGTACGTTTGTCCAGTAAAATAAGCGTGATATCCAAGTCGAATTGAATATTTGGTGCAATTTTGCAAGTGAAAGCGTTTGGGAAAAGTGTGTTGTAACTGTTTGCATTGTTGCGATCGAAAGGTGTTTGATGAGTTGGAAGTTGGAAGTACGATAGGATATAATGGATGTGTAAACGTCAGTGGTCAGTGACGTGGTATCGAGCATCGAGTCGTCGTGTCAGCTGGTTCAATGCTGAACTCGAAAAGAAATCATCATTCGATCCCGAGTTATCGTTGAATGTGCGTGATAACGTTTACGAGGATTTCAAGAAAAGCTCCACGATGATTATGTTGACGATGATCGCTAGAATTAGCGATGGTTTGCCTCTCGCGGCGGCCATGCAAGACGACGAACAGGTTAGAAATCTGTCGCAACGAAACGTCAATTCTGCTCAACTTTCTCATCAATTTCACGATCATCAACCAATTTGTCCACATTTTACATTTTCTGCCCCTCAAAAATTTGCACGTTGACAATACAAATTCGAATGTTAAATTATGTTGCTTTTTTTTAGAGCGGAAAAAGCATTTTGGAGTACCAAAACCAGGCGAAAATGCTGTTCAGGAAACTCACCCCGGATTCGCCACCTCGATGCTCCATTGAAACCGGGCCTTACCTTTTTCAGTTCGTTTGCTCAACTTTTACATGCATTTTTATCATAGCATACGACTACTCGGATAAACGTGCATTTCCCCGTCTTTCAGTTACTTGATCGAACATGAAGTTTGTTACTTGATTCTCTGCGAACGAAACTACAGCAAACGCATGGCCTACAGTTACCTGGAAGACATCGCACAAGAATTTAACTCCCAGTACGGACACAAATTCGATAGAGTTACCAGACCGTACACGTTCATCGAATTCGGTACAATAATTGGCGCTTTACTCAAATCTTTTTATTGCTTCTCCGAATATTCCAAATATTTCGCCGAGTTCTTTCTTTGATTTTTCTTGTCCAGATACGTACTTGCAGAAAGCGAAAAAGACTTTTTCCGATGGCAGATCAAGGAGGAACATGAATACTTTGAATAACCAACTCCAGGATGTGCAGAGAATAATGGTACAAAATATAGACGACGTTCTACAGCGAGGCACCGTGTTGTCTGGTAAAATCAACATTCTCCATTGCGAATCGTCTCTACTCGTCAGATTTTCATTTTGTTTCGTAATTTTTTCAGAATTGGACTCGAAAACGCAAAACCTGTCGATGCTTTCGCAAAAATACAGAAAAGACGCGGCGCATTTGAACAGCAAATCCATGTATATAAAAGCAGTCGCTGGTATGGTCGCGGTGCTCATCTTCCTGTTATATTTTTTCATTCTTTAGTGAATAAAATTAGCCATTCAATCAAGTACCGCGTCGAATGTCCAAAGCATGGATTTCTCTTGGCACGAGGCTGAAACCTATTACCTATTTTTCGATATTTTCGAAATGGTGTTGGTGACTCGACGGAATTTCATTAACCTTGTACCATTCCACGAATGTTTTACGGATTCATCTTTTTATTTAGAAAGAATATGTACTATTTGAAAAAAAAACAAAAAAAAAACTGTTTTTCTGGGAATAATGTTTTGAGACGTTTTCGCGTGCCACTTTTATGTTAGTCAATTTCAATTACATTCTTGTTCATAAGTAGGATCAATCGAACTAAAAGTTTGAAAACAAAAATCAAGTATGGAAAGCGCATGTGTTAAAAAATGGATGAAATGGACTCGATGTATAATCGTTTGTATATGAAACTATTCTTTAAAAATATATTTACAGTAAAGTGTTGAATTTATACAGTGTTTCTTTTCTTTGACAATTTACAAGGTTTTTGATTCGATCAATGATCCATTTTGACAAGTTCATTGTACTCTGGTATACATAACTTTGACTCATTTTTACTCCTTTTTGGATTTTCATCATCCGAATCGCTCATGCTTTGATCGAAGAAATAATTCACCTTCTCATTTTTAACCTTTGCCTCCGATGGTTTCATACTCGGATTTTTCCACTTCCTTTTCGGACACCTTTTGTGTCTATTCAAATGTTGATGGTTGCCTTCTTCGTTCTTTTCTGTCTTTGCTATGCCCTCGTCATCTGTGAAAATCTCGATGAAAATCTGTATTTTTAAAATAACAATAGTGATAAAGGACGCTCACCGCTGTCTATGATTTCAAACATCGAAGAATGATCCCGAAATATAACATACAACGATGGGTACTCAATTATGTGTTTCTTTTGGAAATTCTCCAAAAGACTCGAGCCTAAATCCAATTCGTAAAACCTAAAATTATGCAGAAAATAAGTTTCTCGGACTTTTGCCATCTTTTTCCAATCCAAAACAATTACCTAGAATCACGATTCGTTACTTTTTCCGCTTTCAAGAGAACTTTTAAATTGGGTAAACCGACGGAGCGATAAAACTGCAATTTATCCTGAAGAAGTTGTTTCTTGTTGAAAATTTCAGCTTTTTCATTTCCTGTCGCGAATTCAAGTGGATTCAAAACTGGTTCCAGCAAATCTGACAGCACTTGAGATTCTTTTGTTCTGTAAACAGATAAAATTTAAAAGCAATCGCATCATTCAAGCTCAATATAATACTCACTTTTCGGTTATCCATTTAGCGTTTTTAGCTTGTGGAAAAATCCATTCTACCCTCCATAATATTTCATTGGTTTTGCTATCTAAATACGTGTTATTTTCCTTTCTCTTGCTGAAATTATGAGACATCAGATGCAGGAACATTCCTTTTTGAAAGGCAGCAGATTTCAGTCTGTATAATTCCTGAAAAATGCCAAATAGTTGTATTCCTTGCGAGAAGACGAGTTTTTTTTTTTTTTTCAATAACGTAACATAAGGATCCTACGATAGGGAGACGTCCTTGAGTCGTGCACCATTTCATCGGATCTCTCTGAAACTTATCAACGGATCTTCCGACTTCTTCTAGCAATCGATAGTCTGGTAATCATAAAAATTATGTTTAACAAACGGAGAATGTTTTCATTCTCGCGATTTTGAAAATTACTACGGACCATTCAGCAAATCCAAATCGTTGAATTTGTGCAAGGGAATGTATTTGGTCTTGTCGCGTATTCCATCGCAAGGTAGTTCCTTTTTGTGAACGTTGACGCATTCCAGAGAGCACGATCTCACCTCGCATTTCGGGCATGTGTACTTTGCCTTGTTTCGGTTGCATATTTCGCAAATTTCTAACCTAGAAACGAAACATTTCATAAACTGATAAATTGTTAAAAGAAAAAGACAAAAGTGAGACAACGCGGAGAAAAAAAACTTGAAAAACTGACTTTTTCGTCAAAGTAACGCATTCTTCTTCCCTGTGGGTGTTTTCGCACAAAAGAGAGCACGTTTTAACCTCGCAATGTGGACACGTGTATTGGCCATCGTAGTTTCGGCACACTCTGCACTTTTCAGATCTAAACAAAGGACATTTTTCAATTATTTAACTCTTTCGAAAGGAGGCATGGCTCAAAGTACAAGTTGATTATTACGATAATCGAATCTCGCACTTACGCGACGGTATCGTTCACGGACGCTGCCATCTTGCTCGGGGCCCCAATAATTGTTGGTGTTTACAAGGTGTTTATTTACGACCGAAAACGACCGCGAGCGACCGACCAAGTTTCTCCCCCCACCCCGCATCGGTATGTTTGTAGCAGCGCGAAAAAAACAAGCCATGGACAAAAAGAGCATGGACATCAAGAGCAGAAAAGATAGGTTTACCATGAGATATTATGAAGATCATCCAGGAACAGGTGTTATTACGCGCACAAGAGGATAATAAGCGCAAGAATGAGCATGAAAAGAGCTTGAAACAACTGATTGTTGGGGTGAAATCGATGAAATATTCGAGCTTGAAAATGTTTGTAGTTTGCAGCTGAAGAAGTCTGTACATTATTATAAATATTATGTAAAACTCCAGAACCTTGAAAGAGAATATTTTTGTATTTTGTAGAAAAATTTTTATTCTAAAAATTTTAATAAGCTATGTTATGTAGAAATAAAATTTCAAAATATGGACAATTTTGCTTGATTTTTCCTCTGTTTCTGTTCAACAGCTATGCTTTTCTCGGAAGTTCGTAACCTCGTCAAGTCTGTTTGATGTGTTTCATATATTTTTTTGATATTTTGATAAACTGCACTATCCTTCGAATGCCTTGATAAAGAATTTCTTAGCTTTTCAGACTCCTTTTCTAATTTCGCGATATTTTCGCCAATCCGGAAGCTTGCAACATTCAAGTTTTTATTCGATTCAGCTTTAAGATTGTTCTTTGGTTTGGAACTACCAGCTTTATCGTTTGCCTTTCCAGCTGTAAAAAATAAATACATAAATAAAATGATATAAAACTTTTGGAAATTTATTACGATGCATCGAAAATTGAAAAATAGTATAAACCTTTATTGCCCAAAGTGGCATTGATGAAATTGAACACATTCGCTTTCTCTCGTTGCTTCTCTCTCTCATACTCCTTTTCTCTCATTTGTTTCATTTTTTCTTCTTGTCTGCGCATTTTTCGCTCCACGGAAAATAGATTTTTATCCCCCCCGGCGTGTTCTCGAAGTTCCATACAGTGATCTGTGAAACGCAGCAGCGCAATGGTTATCGACAATATAAACTAGACTTGAAAAGGTTGCCCCTCGCCGTACCTAAAGATTTTCCAGCGGGCAAAACTGTTGCTTCCACGGGTTCGACTCGACCGTCCGATCTTTTGCCCAATCCGGTGCCGTGAATGTACCCCATTTGTTCCATAAGTTTGCTTCCTATTCCTCTAGTGTGCTGCTCCCAATCGCCGAGTCTTTCATTGGGATTCAGGGTCAGAAGGGCTTTTTGTACAAGCTCATACTTGTCATGTTCCCCTATTTCTACCTCGGACTCGTCGCTGTCATCCAAACTATCGGACATTTCCAAATCCGCATCATCTGCAACCAAAATACATTTAATGACAAAAAGAGGCAATTTTTCTGCAATTCACAGCCAAACCCAACCAAGAGGAAGTAGATCATGCACGCCGATTTCTTCTACTCTTCCACTCGATTCGAATTTCACCCTGTATTCGTTTTCATCCTTGGAAGGAACTTTGAGTATAACGCATCTGTGCCATAAACTGTCCTTCTGTTTCGCCAATACTCGACTGCCCATCTTTATCGTTGAAAAATTTGGCTCCCTGGAAAGCAATTACAAGTTTGCAAATACGAGTTGGTAAATATTCAAGAATCTTCATACCTGTACTCTCGAAGCATCGAAAAAGGCACGAATTCTCCATGAGAATAATGACATTGATCTTCGGAAAACTTGCACGCTCCATCCAGAAAATACGTGCACGGTAACATTTCTCGTATTACGGGGTTGAGAAAAAGTACTTGGACCTGTTTGCAACGAGTTTTCTCGGTAAGTAAACAGCGGTGGACGATAATATACTCGTTTGGGTGTATTACGAATGTGACAAAAGCAAACTTACCGTGACGTCGTTCGAACCGTCGACGGCATCATCCTTCTTGACAGCCATGCACACCATGGCATTGTGGTAACCAGTGCCACCCGACGAAGGGCTATACGGCGCTCGACATTTAGTGCCCTGGAGAGTGTCCAACTCGTCCTACAATATTAACTTACACCGTAGAACCTTGTTTTTCAAGCTCGATACAAAATACTCGCTCACTAATATACTTGTGCCTACTGACTTCGATGATGTTCAAGGCATTCGAAGCTGGCTCGTTTTGCTCGGTATCGTTGGAATCGGCGTCTCTGATTTCTGCCTGCGGGCATTGCATACATTTTTATCTGAATATTTCCAACATGGAACTGTACGGAATAACGGATTGTTTATGAAACGCTAAATGACTTTCGAGTTTGTTTCTGATTCACCTTAAACAAGGCGTACGCCTCGTCCAAATCGTCAACATTTTGCGATCCACTTTCGTTTTTATCACGATCCTCGATACTCTGCAGATTTTCTTTTGTCAAATCTATAAGGTTTTCCATGTCAGATCGCAAACTGAGCAAATTATCTCTGTCCGGGCCTTTCGCAGTGACTTGCAATGCTTTTTGTACCTGGGACAACTGAAAAAAAAAAAAAAAAGGCAAAAACTGAATAAATAGTTGCGTAAATTTTGGAAAATTAAAAAACTAACCTGTTCTTCGTACTGAATTATCATTTCTTTCAAATTTTCGACGTCCGTCATGATGTTTTACAACAAGAAACGACGTAGAGAAAAGAATGCGGAATTTAGCACTGCGAGAAATTTCATCTGCAATATTGTTTAACAATAATTGGAAACAAGTTTCTGGATTTTTAAAACGAATCCATAGTCATAATATTTTTATCCACAGAGCATTGATTACTGGATTACTGGTTCCTGATATGGTGCCGCCGCAGAGGACAGCACTTTCGCGAACACGTCAAAAAACATTTCGAAATGAGAAAAAAAAAATACACTTGGGGGGGAGAGTGCTTGAGGGGAAAAAATATACGATAAAAGATTGTGCGTAACATTCCAATGAGCGAAAACCCATTCGACATATGATTTAATGATTTTTTGGTCAAGAAAAAAGCATGTAAAACAATTTAATTTTCAACGTCGGTAATGTCACAGTCCAAGTTATTGACCCCCCGTCTTTCTTCTTCGGCAATCTGCGGCAGTCCTTCGGGTTCTTAACCGAATTGTGCCGAATTGTACCGAATGCAATGAGTAAATACACCTTGTGTTTGTCCTAGCAATTGTCAAAAGCACAATTTATCTAGCCCCATTTCCTTCTCGACGCGTTAGCAAGCCGAAATTGACGTAAGAAAGTTGAACAAGAAAATGCTCCTTCGTGTCGATGTTTAGTTTCGTGGACGAGACGATGAATAGTTGAGTAAGTCGGGTATATTTTGATCCCCTCTATTTGTTTATTCGAAAAACACGAAAATTTTGAAAAATTTCGATCTATCGATGTCGAGTTATAAAAAGATTTGTATTTTTGACACAGGGATTTGACGATGAACACTTTACCAAATATTATGGTCCGGCCTGAAGTCCGATTGGACGCCAAGTGGCTGAAAACGGACCTGCAGTGTTTCTTGTGTCAAGACGGGCTCTCGAAATTATGGAATGAAATGATACACGACGGAGAAATCATTGGGTCGTTTAGCGATGGTTTGGTCAATTCGGCTGGAGTCGTTGCAAAAAAAGGTGACATATCGAGGCGAGATATTCCTCGAATCGAACGTTCGGCGTTGATACAATCTTTATTTATTTCAGGAGAAAGCGGGCATTATTACTGTAACTTGAAAGTACTGTCGTGTCCATGCTGCGATGGAATTTGCGGACCTCAGAATGGCTGTAACTGTGTTCCTTGTCAAAAGTTGGACGAAGAGGAAGCTTCCAGAACAGCAGCCCTGGTAGAAAAGTCTGTTCCGGCGCAAAGTACCATTGAATCGTGGTCTTGGGGACCGCAACCTTGTAACTATAATTTTGCCTTTTACATCGCAAAGACCGATGCGATGAAATATAATTGATCGAGATGTAACATTATTTGCAGCACGCGATGATTTATTTGCCTGCATCGAAACTCTAATCAAGGAGCAGCGAAATTTGTGTCAGGAAGTAGGGAGCAGTACTTTGTCGGCGACGAGATTACAGCAACGTTTGATAATCGCGAGGCGATATTTCACCGCTTTGTCGCGTTACAAAACACGAGAGAGCAACGAAGCAATTGTTATACCAAAAATTACATCAAAAACAGCAAAAACGTGAGAGAGCATTTCAGTCGGTTGAAAGTCCTACAGCGGAAGAAAAGCATAAATGACTTATTATTATTATTTACAGTGCAAAGTCAAATGAAAAGGCAACAATCGGCCTCGCAAGAGTCGGATCCCGAGCGGCGCTAAATTTTTCCTTCGCCTACTTGCGTCGAGCTTGGCGATCCGGCGAAGACATAGACTTTTGTAGCGAACTACTCACGGAATCTCTGGAGGCACTTCAATCCTTGCCAGAAGCGACTTTATTCGACGAGAATAACGTGTCTCAAGTATGGCTGGAAGTCGTGGAAAGATCAGCGAAATTTCTGCGACAAGTCGTCACAGGGTAAGTCGTCGGAGGGTTTTCTTCTCGAAAGGAAGGAGAATTCGGAAGAATAAAAGCTAAATCGATTTCGCATAATTTTTTCAGCGATGTAATTACTGGAAGATCATGGTGCCCCGTCCCAGTCGCGGATCAACACACGGCTCTTTGCCTACTTCTAGAACTAGCCACGCAACGAGGTACATTATCCAGCATCCTAGACTCGGTAATTCTCCTCCTGCATCTCAGCGGAAAATCGAAAAGCGAGGACAACCGTGCTATACCGCCGGGAAATTCGGCCCCTTTGGTTCCTCTTCTACGCCGCTTCGGTTCGATTCCAGCATCAAAATCGCGACACTCGGAACAAAACCTGTCCCCTGGGCCGTGCGAGGTTCTCCTGAAATATCTGAGACTACCCGAAGACGACACCGTGGCTATAGATCTGAAAAAAGCGGCGGTTCTGATGACGTGCCACCTCAGCAGGTTGGCGCGACCTCTGCTTCCCCCCATCGGCACCGAGAGTTTCGAGAAAAAGCAAAGCCGGAGTTCGCAAGAGGTAATAATTTGGGGCGACGTGAAATTCGGCTGCGCCGCCGCCCCGCGGCGGCACTACACGGACGCCATCGCCGAGCTCGGTGTCAAGCAGCTGATCGCGACGGAAAAAGGCGTCGTCGTGTTATCCCTCGGTGGGCAAGTTTACGCGATGCATTACGGCTCGGAGAGCCAGTACCCGCAAAGAATTTACGGATTTTCGGAAGAGCCGGTGGAGATGGTAGCGTCACACGCGGATGGTAAACACTTGCTGGCCCTCGCGAAAAACGGGACGTTGTACTCTTGGGGCAACGGCGACGGGGGGCGCTTGGGCCACGGGGACAACGTGTCCCGCGACGAGCCAAAGCTCATCGACGCGCTCGTAGGGAAGGCCGTGACGTATATAGCCTGCGGCAGCACTTATTCCGCGGCACTGACCGCCAGCGGGGAGCTCTACACCTGGGGCCGGGGAAGTTACGGGAGGCTCGGACACGGGACGTGCGACGACGTCTCCGTGCCGACTCTGGTGAGCGCTTTGAACGGCCACAAAATCGTTCACGTGGCCTGCGGAAGCGGAGATTCGCAAACCCTTTGCGTGAGCGCGTCGGGGATCGTTTTCTCTTGGGGCGACGGCGACTACGGGAAACTCGGACGCGGAGGCTCGGACGGCTCGAAGGTACCGAGGATCGTCGACAAAATGTTGGACATGAACGTTGTCAAGGTTTACTGCGGCTGTCAATTCTCGGCCGCTCTCACCGGTCAGGGAGAAGTCTTCACTTGGGGAAAGGGCAACGCGTACCGATTGGGCCACGGGAACGAGGAGCACGTGCGATACCCGAAACTCCTCGAAAGCTTGAAGAACAAAAAGGTGGAGGAAGTGTCGATAGGAGGAGGTGGGCATATCCTGGCGCTGACGGACGACGGGGTGGTTTACGGCTGGGGCAGGAACGACTGCGGTCAAATCGATCCGCGCCTGAGCAGCGTGGTGACGGAGGCGATGCCCTGTCCCTCCTTGTCCGAGAAAAGAGTCATCGGACTTTGCGCGGGCTCGACGCAGAGCCTCGTCTGGTCCATGTCGAGCTGGTCCGTGGCGAGCCGAGTGGCTTTCGTGCTCGACACGTGCGAGGATACTTTCAAGTTTTTGGACATTTTACTGTCCAAGTCGTGCGAGGGTCTGCCGAGAGGGCCGAGGCCGCCGACTCAGGATCGAGAATGCTCGATCGTGGCCGCGCTCAATTTACTGAGGCTGCAATTTCACGCGATGATCACTCACGAGGTCGAGCCAAAGAGCGTCGGCCTCGGCGGCTCGACGCCCCTGCTGAATTCCCTGAAACAGCGCTGCATGAGCCTCGCCAGCGGTTCCGGTATCACGGCGACGATCCAGGACGCCGCCCAAGCGGTCTTGCACACCGGCTGGAGCATACTTTTGCCGACGGCTAATGAACGAGCAAAAACTCTGTCCGGCTTCTTGCCGAGTTCCAGTTGCGGCAGCGAACAAGCCAACACGAACAAGGGTCGCCAGTTCATGGCGGATTTGTTGGTTTCCAGTCTCATGGCGGACGGAGGCTTGGAGCATGCCCTGCTGGCGGCGATCGAAGCGGAACGAACCGACGTGGCCGACGAAACGGACGAAATCAAGAGCGCGGAGAGCGGCGATGACGGCGGCGGCGGTGGCGTTGGAGGCGGCGGCGTCGACGGTGGCGGCGGCGGCGGCGGCGGCAAGCAGTGTAGAGAGGAGTTCAATTCGGAGAAGAACGGCGTGACGATTTCGTTGCTGCAGCTCGTGAAACAGCTCATCAGGAATCGAACTTGCATAACGCAGTCGAGGTTCCAAGCCCTGGAGACGATGCAACTGACGTCGTCCAAACTCGAAGAGTTTGAAAAACTGTTGGATGATTCGCCGAGTCTCAGCCTTCTGCAGCGCTTCCAGCGGCTCCTCGTCGCGCACATGCTCCAGTGCATCGGCAAGCGCAGCGCGGAGGATCCCCAGGAACAAGAAATCTTCGGGGCGGAAATTCTTCTGAAGAAGTACATCTGGCAGATTTGCAATCACGCGACGGAAGTGCTTCCGGCGGCCGCGGAACTGGGCAGCGTCGGCGCCAAATACTTGGCGAGCATCGCCACTATCCTGAGAAAGGACATTGTCAACGTGCTCCTCCCCGAGCTCATTGTTTGCCTGATCCTTTTGCAGATCGACTACCCGATGTTGCTGTCCGGCATGAACTGGATGGAAATTTTCTCGCCGTTATTGAACGCCCTCGATCGGTTCAACGGACTTGCCCCGGACGTCGAGAAGAACGACGCGGACGATTTGTCCTGGCCGGGAATCATCGCGCCCCAGCACGGGGGCAAAGCCACGGCGAGCCAGGACGAGCCGTCGGTCATCCGATGGGCCGACCTCGAGAATCACAACCGCGACGGCGGTTTCTGGATCGTACTAAACAACAAAGTCTACGACATCCAAGATCTTCGCAGCGAGGGGGTAAACAGCGGCGGTGGCGGCGGCGGTGGCGGCAGCAATACGATGGAAATGCTGAACCGGATGCTGAACAACGATGCCGGTGGTGGTGGTGGTGGTGGTGGTGGTGGTGGCGGCGTGTTGAACGCGAGCCATCTCCAGGGCGCTTGGCACGTCATGATGGAGTCCTGCTTCGTTGGCCTTTACTCCCAGCAACCCCAATTGGAAAACACCACCAAGTTCAGTATCGAGGCCATGGACGTTTGTTCCTCCCTCCTCGACGCCGAGAGAGCCCTCAGTTTCCTTCTGGGCTTACACGCTTACAGAATGCGCCAGAGCCTGACGCTTCAGCCGGCCGAGATCGAGGCCGGTTCCTGGCTCGAGGCGAATTTCCTGAGAGGCGGTCTTCAGATTTTACAGCCCCCGAATCCTTACGAGGAGGAGAAGGGCGAGGCCAGGAGTAACAACTCGACCGCGGCGAATTCCCCGACGGACGCTCAGGTCCCGATGCGCGGGAAAGAGGACGCGCGCAATGTCAATGTCGAGGAGGACAGAATCGCGTCCTTCATCCAGGCCCTAGCCGAGTACCACAAGAGCGACGCGCGTGTCCAGACGTTTCTGGCGGTGGTCGACAGGTACTGCAAGGCGAGCAATCTTTTGTCCCACGTGGACTTGTGCGGCGATCACCCGATCGAGGAAATCGGAAGGCTCATCATGGCCGTTGTCATCAAGCACCTGGCCCTTGGCCAGCAAACTTTGACGCTGGTGGATCACGAGTTGGCGGCCCAGGGCGACGGCAAACTCACGAAAGCCTTGATGGAGATGGTGCGCACGATTCACCTGACCAAGTGGAACTTGATAAGGATCAGGCAGCAGCAGAACCGAAGTTACAAG
>JABFQM010003143.1:0-12598 GCA_022816865.1 Zelostemma sp. ZL-2020
TGCGAAATTTTACTTTTGATAGCTAAAAGTGACTTTTATTTTTATTCCAGAAAAAAAGGACTTCAGAGAATTCTTACTCGAGCCGTTCATGTATCACAATTATTCAATGTTTCCACGATTTTTCCAAATTTTTCGTAATAACTCCCGAGAAGTTATTTAGACTGTCACAACCAAGGACTGTCACAACCAAGGGCTCTCTCCCCTGCGCAACGTAAAGTCCTATACTCGATTTTTTTCATTTTTTCTCCCAGAGACATTATTTCATTATTGTTATTCGGATGAATGGAAAATTTTACATAGTGTCAGGACAATATGCATGTCACGTACTGAATAATTCATCCTGCTTAGAATAATCCTATTACGCGCAAAGTTCGTTTCTTCAACTATTTCTATTGCGTCATTAAATCCACGGATTGCGTATTTGAAGACTGTATAAATAAATGGCAAAATACTAGATTTTCAGATAAAATATTGTGCTGTAAATCAAATATTCTTACTTTTCGAATGAAAAAACGTTTCCGCGTTTTATAACGAGACGGAAAATACGGTGGAAACAATTTGTGTTTTTTGTTGATCGTATCGCAAAGGGACATGTTTTATTCGGAAATAAAATCCTATTGGAAACACGCTAGCAACGCGACAGTAACTATATATTTCCGGGGTCACGATGTACGAGGTCAATGTACGAGAGAAATAATGAAAATCTATGGTTTTACAATTTGGAAAACTATTATTTCCGAAATCCGGGTTGGATGTGTTCTGACTTCCCGCACTGTTCATGAATTTAACGACAGTGCCATGTCTCGCGAAACACGCGAGATTATGATCAAATGTCTCTTCGTGACAATGTATGGTTATGAACGTATGTGATGATAAATTTGAAGTGCTTACGAATTGCAGTACTGTGAATTCATTTGCAGAGCTTATGAAATATCTACGACATTCGTGTTTTTGCAGTAAAATGAAGCTGGACTTTATGGACAGAGAGAAGAGCCTGGAGCTGTTCGGGAAATTCATAAGGACGAAAAATGTTGATAGTCTTCAAGAAGAGAAATCCAGACCGGGATACTCGGCCGACTCGAAACAGAAATTACAGGTAAATTATGATTAACAGAAATAAAACCACGCGACATGTTTCAACTGAAAAAAAGTTCATTTTAATTAAATAAAAAGTCACGTTCATATTCAAAACTGTCGTAAACTTTTCTTAAGAAGAACATTGAATATGCAAAAACAATGTACTTAGTTCATGACAAAATTGTTGGCTAAGAGCGTGGAAACAAAAAAAGTTTGCCAATTGTTTTATGTTTCCTTCGACAAAATTCGTTGGAAGTAAATCACTTTTCCCTGCCACTAAATCTGTTCAGACGTGAGCAGGTTTCGTGAAAATCTAGAACTGTCAGCATTTCTTAACAAATCTTTTCAGAGCCCTGAAAAGATTCTCTGGCAGGGTTGCTCGTCTGCCATTTGCTCTTCGCAACTGAAAATTCGAACATAAAATGTAGATTTGTTTCTCGCAATCGACGCTTAATAATTTTCAATGCATTACAATTGCAAACAATTACATGGGTAAATCAATAATCCAACGTGATTCATCATTGCGCTAGTAATCGGAATTGTCAAGCTGGAAGAGATTTAATTAACTCTGATTGTTACCATGTCTCATATATTAAATCTACCGCTTAATATTCAAATATGAATATCATAAGCGCAGTATGCGAAACTCATTTGTTGTAAAGTTCATCATATCGCGAACCGTTGATTAATTTGCTATAAGTACTACTTGACATTTCCGGCGCGTTATTAATTGACAATTGAAAATATTTCACTGCTCTTGAATGCTTTTGCAATATCGAAGATGCCAGAGATTGGTTTTCTCTGTGTTTCAAATTCACACGTCCTTCCTCGCGTGTTCCGATAATTTTTATCGAGGAAAGAGAAAGAGAGAGATTTAGAGAAAGATTGATCATGTTTGAATACAACACCAAATTTCAGTACCATTGAAAATAATGTTCATTTTTGCCCGGTACTTTAATTCTTCATCAGATAAGCGATTGCTGAAAATACGCTGAAACAATCTATCAACTACACGATTGCGTGTTCATGTGCAATCAAATAGGTTTATGATCCTGTTAATGGTGAATGTTGCGTGCCTATATCGTCAATGAAAATCGTATTTTTATCCGTAAAAATTATCGTGCGAAATGAAAGCATTGGCTGTATTTAATGCTGACTTGGTTTATGTACATTTTAGCGCGTTCGGTTTTTACATTTGGACGCAATGCAAATTCAAAGTATTCGGAAATAAAAGCTTAGCAATTGCGCGCAATTCATACGTTTGGAACGCTGAAGTTCATCTCAAATGAACGCAGAACGTAAAATAAAAAAGCGCAGTTTCTTCGAGTCATTTCAAGTTTGATTTGCATATAAGATTTGACAATATCTTCAGAAAAGCACTTCTGCGTTGAATATTGAAGAACGTCTCACTTCAACTTGGAATTGTTTCGAAACTACTTTCCAAAACTTTGTCAATAACCAATACTGAAACCAAACTATCCTTCGACGCTTCCAGTCTTGTTTTTGTAATCGCTAAAGTTGGTAACTTATAATAAATAACCCGAGTTGCATTGTGTACTAATTTTTATTCTTGTGGTTTTGATTTTAATTTCAAAAGCCGGAAGAGATTATCGCTGTAAAATGTACAGAAATTTCGTTAACTGGACACACGTTTCCTTGGAAGACTGAACAAAAACGTGATTAAATCTAGAACTTACAGAGGCTCATACTTTATAACTACTTTCCGAGGAAGCGCCATTAAAAAAGTGTCTACATCACGAAAATTTCGTAAAATTCCAGTTCGACATAGATAGTTTGTTGAACGCAAACTGAAAAACTCTCTCCGTAATTTTATTCGCATTGAAAATTCAGAATATCTATTATACGCGCAGTTCATGACTGAATTAGTGATTCGATTTAATCGTTAAAGTCAAAGTTTGACGGGAAATTTCTTGTCTCGCCAAAAACGGATAGAAGCTAATAAATCAGTGATGGAGTGAATAATGAACGATCCAATTTGAACTGTTTCACATCGTACGCTAATTCGAATAAATTTTTACCCATTACAACTGTTTTTTGGAATAAGAAAAACTTGCCAGGAAATTCGCGGAACGGTGCAATTGAATTACGGAAATAGTTGTGAATTATGTATTGCTCCAACTAAATAAACGCGATCCTGATTTATATTTTACGTAGTGTTGTACTGTCTGACTAAATGTGTACTTTTCTACTGTTCGACTAAAGAAAGTCTTCTACTTAAAATTGACCTTTATAGTTTAAAAAAATGCAGTAAAAATGGGAAATTTTTATTTGATTCAATAGAAGTTAGTAAACGCGATCCTGATTTATATTTTACGTAGTGTTGTACTGTCTGACTAAATGTGTACTTTTCTACTGTCCGACTAAAGAAAGTCTTCTACTTAAAATTGACCTCTATAGTTTAAAAAACGCAGTAAAAATGGAAAATTTTTGTTTGATTCAATAGAAGTGCCTGACGACTTTGGACCTGACATCTCTAGGCGTGGGATCTTGTGTCGGGACGGGGATGTACCTCGTCGCAGGAATGGTCGCGCGGAGCGTCGCAGGGCCCGGCGTCGTCGTTTCGTTCATTATCGCGGCCATTGCTTCGATTTTTTCAGGTTTGCCTCATTTTTCAACAAATGCCAAAGAATAAACCAATTTCTCAACTCGTTCCAATTTTCTCTCGCGAATGATCAATTATTCACCAGTACGATATTTCCACTCAAAATTGGGTCGATTTTACATTATTCACAAAAGGATTTCTTTGCTGTTCTCGAATTCACGCTCCGAAAAATGTACCGGAATTCGCCAGAATAGAAACAACGATTTTTTGCTGTTTGCATCGCGTTTTATAGCAAGCTTTGTGTTTCGCGGTAAAAACTTTTACGCTAAAATATCTTTGCCACGCTCTGCGTTCCGGAGGGTGATTCCAAAGTTCTTCAAAATTTACCCTCAGTACACCACGTCTAAATAATACGAGAAAATAATTACATCAAAATCCAAAGTGAAACGATGTTGTTGCGATGAAAAAATTTGAAAAATCACCCTCTCAAAAAGTTCGAAGCCGGCATTTTAGTGCCGATCAAATGAACAATGGCAAGTGCGCTCTTGGCGAGGATTAATGCTCTCCGTGTCGATTGGAGATTAATGATAAAATCCTTCGGTTCAATTGCTGCGTTTTACCCAACGAGAACGCGTCGAGAGCAATGAACGTATTTCGCTCGGGCATAGAAATACGAAAGCAAGTCCATTTTCGCCCGAGTTGCTTTATTCTTAGAATTGTTCCCGCGAGAAATTGCACTGGAAACGTGCATGGTATTGCATTAGCAGTGGAAACATACAGCTGATGTGTACGTATTCATGCCCGTGTATTCGTGATGTAATCAATTTGCGGGTTTCGTATAATGATGCGAGTGCGGTAACGGCAAACATCTATAATTTCAATTTATGGATATTTATGCCGCAGACTTATGGAACAAAAATCTCGATGAATATGTTGATTGAGCCATATAGTATGTAAAATAGTGTTTTACATATCGGCTTGGTCGTTTTGTATCTCGCCCCAGAAACGATCTCCAATTTTTGTCGATTTAATGCAGGAAATTGATTGTTATAACGAAACGATTTGACTCGGGGAAAAAACGATAATCGAATAAAAATAAACGCTGGGTGAAGCGACAGTTCCGTTACCGCACTGAAAGTGCCAAGAAATGAATTCAATTAGAACAAAATGACAGCGAAATAAAAAATATTAAACACCTCCCTTCAGAGTGTGATTGCATGTTTGACCCGGCAACAATAAGGTTCGACGGAAAAGCAAATTCTTTTTCAAGTAGGAGCATTACAGCTGGTGAAATTACCATTTAGATTTTTCAATTAAAAAAACCATTGTATTGGAATTCAGTAACATTCATCTCGGAAATGTTTGCGACAAGACGATGGTTTCTCTATTTTACTTTTTTAATCAAAAGAACCCAAGAGTGGCAGGCGTGTTTTAATCACGCCAAAGCTTCGACCTCGTCGCGCCATACTTTCTTATCTCAGTTTGACCTATCACCTGTAATTAATTTCTGAGTCTATTACATCTTGAAAGATTGCAAGTTGCCGAAGTTCGGTTAGCTTCGGAACATCTTTTATTTTTTTACGTCTTAACCCTGTGAAAATTTCACACGAAATCCGAAACTTTTTCACTTGTAACCAGAAATCAATGAATTCATTAATTTGTCGACGACTTGATTATTAGCTTTGGTAATTATTCCATCAACGCGAGTGAAATTGCAAATTTCTCTCGCGAAAATTGGTTCATCCTCTCTGCTTTTTTGTGAGGCTGGCTGATTTTTCAATAGCACCTCACCTCACTTTACTGAATAAAACTTGTAATTGGTTACAAAAATCAATCGCCCTCTGAATTTCGGCTCCGAGTACGTTTTTTCACTAAATTGACATCCCTTTGATCAATCTCTATGGTTTCGTGATAAAAACTGTCCGTTTTTGCGTGCCTTCATCGCGATATTTTTTCGATAAAAAAGAAAAAGGATCTCTATGAAAAGGGATTAAATTTTACTTCTAATTGGACATTGTGAAACCATTTTTCGTAAGGCCCTCGTAAATGTAAAAGTCAATTAACGAATATGTCATAATTTCAGGAGCATGTTACGCTGAATTTGGAGTTCGAGTGCCTCACACAACTGGCAGCGCATACATGTACAGTTACGTAACAGTAGGGGAATTAATAGCGTTTATAATTGGGTGGAACATGATTTTGGAGTACCTCATCGGTACGAGTGCGTGTGCCTGCGCTCTGAGCGCATGTTTGGATGCCTTGTGGAACGGTGCTGTCTCCGAATCCATAGGCAACAGCGTGGGCACGTTTTTTGGTAAGCTTTAACATTCTTTTACATTTCAAAAACAATTTTCCCCTTCGAACTTTCATCGTACTTTTATGTACGCTTGAAAAGGTCGTATTCAAAACTTGCCTCTCTTTGTATCTTTTTATCTACTTCTTTTCATCGCTCTCGTGAGCTCCATTGTATTCTTCAGTGCTCTCATCGGCTCCATATTGCTCTCTAGTGGTAGTTTGAGCCCATAAGGTCGTACACGTTACCTGGACTTCCGTCATATTGTCTTTCTGTCATTTCAGACAATTCAGAGTTCAAAGTTCAAGTGAAAAAAGCGTACTCTTTTCCTCGTTGTACGGTTGGTCTTTTTTACGGCGTAATTGAAGTATTGAGCAATTTCCGAGGATAGAAAATTCATTATTCCTTTCTAGAGTGTGGGCACAAACCATACGACCGTGTGAATAATGTCACGTTTACTTCACTGTAATTTAGTCTGGGAAACTTTGGAGATGGCGTATAAATTAGTTTAACAAGTCTTCATTTTGTAGACGAAGCGACTTGACTTGAGAAATTTAAGCTTCCAAACTCAGGTAATGACGCAGGTGATTATCAGAAAAGATAATATCCTGATATTCGCTATCTATGGACAAGCTGTTCTCAATCTGGAAAGAAATTAATCTTGAAGAACATCGATTTTCGTCTTGAGAAGGCCCTAACTTTTCTCCGATTTCACGTCATTTTCCAATTTTAGCAAAGGCAAACAAGGTTTAGCAAAAGCCAGAATTAATTGCATGGTTTGTTACCTACGAACTGTACAAGATCACCTCCAAGTCAGCTCATTTCTAAGTTCACAACAGCTGTACGGGTTCAAGTAAATTACCATTGGCAGGAAACGAATGAAGAGCGACTCGAGAATTTTAAACTAGGCCAAGTCTTCCTACGCCAACCACAGCCTTATCGAATTCTTCGCCCTTGCAAGTAGTAATGCATAATAATAGTCAGCCGCTGAATGAACGACAACATTTTTCATCGCAATTCCCACAATTGGCCTTCGGAAAATGTTAACGATTTCACTGCGCTTCGAAAATCAGAAGTACTGATTTTTTTTCTTCTCATTTTTTTCAAGAGTTTATGGTCGAATTTAATAATTTTATTGTTTTTGAATGTTACACCATTCCTTCGCGAGAACATCAAAGATATTGCTTCTCTCATCGAAAATCCCCGAGAGCTTTTCGAGCATTCTCTGGAAAACATTTCCATAAACGTTCGAGCGAAAACGCAGGTAAAGTTACTCCTCCAGTTTCTCCACGTGAGAGTAGAATGTGCGCGTGTATTCCCGATGAAGAAAAAGCGCGATGGGAGATAAGAGGACGCTTGCGCGGATGAATCCGGGTCTGGCACCTGTGGACCTCATCGATCCGATCCAAACCAAGCGTAACTTTAACACACCACCTGCTCTAACGACTTGACCTTCTCTTTTCCGTTCCTGGACTTTACTGCTTAAGAGAACGTTGTTATTTTTGGCAACGGCATGGGGTAGCTTAGCTTGAAATTACACGCAAGGAAAATAACGCGGATAATTTAAAAAAATGTGTAAATTTAAGCTTCATGGCAAGACTCGTTTTTTACCCGTGATTGGATGTTGTTTCATTCGTGTGAAGGCATTTCTGGTAAATCGTCAAGAATCGCGTGCAACAACTTCATTCTTAAAGAGAAATTATTGGGGTTCTTGGAATTTTTTACTTCCCTCGTTGTTATATATTTATCCAGTACTTGTTACGACCCAATTTCAACGCGGAAAGTTGTTGGACTTTACAGCCTCGTTGTCCCGGAAACAAATGAGAAAATACCGTTTTTCCAGTTATTGCAATTTTGATGTCGGGATTTCTGATGGTACTAATAACTTAATGTAAATGAAATATGACGAGTTATTTCCATTTTACAGTGACGTTACCGTAACATGCAACTACGGCGTTTACAGAATGTTTACAGAATGTTCGCGCCGCGATAAAGCCGGTTTGATATTTTTTTCAATGATAGCATCAACGAGTTTTGCTTTCGTTTGCATTTTTTCTTCGCCACGTGCTTCGTAGTGAAAAAAGTGCGGCCAATAATTGCTGGTCGTTAATTTGGAATGAAAAAAGGAAATTAATCTCCCAAGTTTGTTTTGAAAACTGGTAACGATCCCTTCTTGATAAGAAACTTCCAAAGCAGGCAATTACTTTCCTCACGGAAAAATCTCCCTTGGCTCATTTTTCGTAGCTGAACGTTCATTCATTTATTTAGTTCAAGGGGTGAAAAGCCTTGAAAATCGATAAATACTGCTCTTTCGAGTGTCACGCAGTTGATGATTATGAGCTTTTTTACTTTCATTCATCAGGTATCAAGAGCGGAAAAAAATGAGCATTCCGTGTCGACAGAATTCAAATTGATGAAGCTAGTTAATTGTAAATTCAGAGCTTTGCGCGCTATCGAGTTTGCTCGTAGATTATCGGAATTTCTGGATAAAATTACTCGCGTTCGTGTTACGGAATTGTGCCGGGACCGCAAATGGGGCTGATCTTTATGTTTCGAGGTGCAGATTATCTTGCCGTAATTATCAATGAATAGAATTAACTTTGCAGTCAACGAAAATTCCAGCTTTCTAATATTCATCAAGCTTTTGATTGAGTAATATCGTACTCGATGTTCAAGCAGTTTTTCTGGGTTTATTTAGGTTTGACGCGCTTCGTTGTCCGAGTGAATACCTCGTATTCATTTGCAAAAGTAAGGTAAAAACCCGCCATAAACCATCAATTTCTTGAAGTAGGTTCCGTACAGTTCACACCAAGCGAAAGAGTAACGCGTGTTTTACGTGCTGTCAGGCGATTTATCAAAATGATCGGGCCAATGGAGCGTACGAAATTTAAACCACATAGAGGAAAATTGTTTCTTTGCTACATATCAGGGTGTACAAAACAGAAAAGCTACTTTTGCATAAATCGTTGTACATATAGTTTGAATTTCAAAAACTTCCATCGCGACTTCTTTCATCAACTTGAATTCCTTTGCTCCCCGTGTCCCATTTACTTACCGCTTTTCCGTTCTTTAAATTGCGGAAATTCGCACTTGATTAATTGGCAAATTTATTTTGCAATTATTTCCAACACTGCATTTTATACTTGCACCGAATCATTAATTCAGTTCCTGGTGTTTAGCGTTTCTTTTCCGATCATCTCTTTCCCAATTACCGTTATCACGTTCAATCGATCCGACTTCAATCTGAGGAATCCTACGCTTTTTCTCTTTCGATCCGCCGTATATCATTTCTCGGAGACTTGCCATTCCCTGGCTTTAAAGTCAGTAAAGCACGTTTTCCATTCCATTCTTTACTTTGTTCTTCCATCGAAGAGAAAATTGAAGGTAAATATTCGACTCAAGAGATAATTCGTCCCTTTCAGTTTGTAATCGAGTTGTAACATTGAGTAAAGTTTTAAACGAATTAATGTGTTTGTTTTGGTTTTCAGGACGACCGCCAGACTTTCTCGCGTTCGTCATCACTTTGCTAATGATGTTACTGATGGCAGCGGGAGTAAAAAAGTCCCTAGTATTCAATAATGTTTTGAATGCGATAAACCTCGCGATTTGGGTCTTCATTATGGCCGCGGGCATGTTTTACGTGGACTCCAGCAACTGGTCCGATCACAAGGGCTTCCTTCCTTACGGCTGGAGTGGAGTGAGTTGAAAAATCTTTCTACTTCCAGACATTTTATCATCGTAAAACATGTTTTACGAGAAACGAGAACTTTACGTGCCCATGACGCTCGCAGTTTTACTTAGTACGAAAATTGGTCCCTAAATGCCAGTGTTATACATCACGAGGAGATTTTGTGAAAGAGATACGGAAGTTTAAATTAGCGTGACTTCAAAGAGGGTCGAGGCAAGCTTTTATCAATGTATGTAAGATACACCTTTCAAAAGTAAATTCTAAAATTGCACTCAAGTCCGCGCAATTAATCTTTACTTCTCAGTCTTCAACTACCGCCGCTTCGCTACGAGGTCGAATACAGTCATTATTTCATTACACCGCTTGGAATAAAAAAAGCGAAAAATTTTCCTTGGCTTTATTCTTGTTCATATTCATCAAGCGATGAGACGAAATTGATAATACAAGGAAAGGGGAGATTATTCCCACAACAGACATCATTACCATGCAAATGACCCTTCAAACATGGTTTCTTCGTTAAAGAGGAGCAGTAAAGTTGCATTTATTGTCGAGGATGGCCTAATTTTAGTGCCTTCGCATTTCTATCCACCACCTTCAAGATATCGCATTGACGTCGCCGCGAAAATAGGGGGAGCATTCAAAAAAGCTCGTAAAGTTGAGCAAGAGTTTCGCTTTTGAAACATCGTCTTTATGGGAATCTCGAAGGTTTAGATGTAGGACAATAATTTTTCTGCGGGGAATAATGGACAGAGATTCCTACACGACCGGTGTAAAAATAGGACCACAGATTTTCAACAATGGAAAACTTGTTGCGTGAAACTGAGCTCTCGCAAAAGTAATAGGATGAAACAGAAGCTGGCTAAAAGAGACCCTCAATGCGGGTGAAATTGAAAGGAATACGTGGAGCGACCGCGTTATATGTGACGTTGAAAAGTGAGCTTTACAATGGGCAATCGTTAATTTCTGCGGTTGACGTTATTTTTAAGTACGCCCCGCGGGATGAGAAATGCCTTTATAAAAGCGCAGCTTTCCGCGTATTAATTTTTCGGTTTATCGATTACGGAAATAATCTCACGAATTTCGAGAACATCCCAAGTGCAAAAATTTGCGAAGTATAACAGAAATTCGATTAAACGTGCTACGTAGTTAACGTGGCGGAGAAGAGTGCTTTTAGAAAGGTACGAATAAATTTAGAAAGGTATAAATAAATTTATAAAGAATCATAGAAGAAAAACGAATTCCTAAGCGCAAGCTTTGGGTACTGCGGAGTTCGTATTATATATTAAAGAACGCGTCAATATTTTATTCAGTTGAAAAAAGTTTGTTTCATTGGCTCGACAAGAGGGCGAAAAAAAAAATTTGTGAGGAGGGTGAGGACTGCGAACTCGACACTAGAAATAATGGTTTTTTCTTCCTTTTGTGAATGACTAAGGAACTTGTTTTCCTTCCTCAAACTCGCTCAGTCTTCTCTCGACGAAAACGATGCACATTTAAAACTCGGCGTCGTCTTAGTGCGGTTGACACGAGTTCTTATCAAAATGAACAGCTCGTTACTCGATTTCATGGTGCCTCATTAGGATCGGAGCGACGATAAAAAATCTTCAAAAATTCGCTCGGAAAATCAACGTATGAAAAGTTGGAATGAATATAGAAATTATATAAATATTTTCTACGCAGAAAATTCATTTTTTATAGACTTTATTTCTTCCAAAAAGCTGTTCTTTAGTTCCGAGACATTTTAATGAGTATGCAAAGTTTTAGCAGCTATTAAACTTGTAATTTTCAATTTCTTCATTGTTTGAAGAAAATAAAAGTTTTATTATTGGAATAACTGAAGGAGAAGTGAACTTCACTCAACGTCAGTTTAAATTAATTTCCAAAACCTCGCTGGGTAATTGAAATTGCAACCCCGTAAGAATTGTAAACTTTTACAGCTTCCCAGTTTGCATTCAAATTTCATCCAATGCATTTGTAAACGGTTAAAAACTACGTTAATTCTTCTCGATTGCAGGTTTTTACAGGTGCCGCAACTTGTTTCTACGCATTCATTGGTTTCGATATAATAGCCACGACTGGAGAAGAAGCAACGAATCCAAAAAAAAGCATTCCCCTAGCAATAGTTTCGTCCCTCGTCATCATTCTCATCGCGTACGTCACTAGCAGTATGGTGCTAACATTAATCGGTAGACACATGCTTTTCGACTTAAAACCTTTCATGGAATTCAGAAATTTTCCAAAACTCATTCACTTTTCGTACTACTCAGTTCCTTACGACGAAGTGGACCAGGATTCGGCGTTGGTTGAGATGTTTGGCCAGGTCGGAGCTTACAAATGCAAATACGTCGTCGCAATCGGAGCTTTGGCAGGACTAACAGTTTCCATGTTTGGCAGCATGTTTCCTATGCCTAGAATAGTCTATGCGATGGCCCAGGACGGTTTGATTTTCCGGTTAGTATATCGGCGTTGTTTTTACACTGAGAAAAGTTTGACAGTGAAAATTACGATATTTAGTGTTTCTAACAGTAGTTAGAGGGACGGATGAAACCAAATTAATGTAAATGTCCCAGTAATGGACCACCTAAGCAAAATTCGAAATTCAAACGCTGATTGCCAAGTAAAAAATAACTTTTTAGATTCTGTTCTTTTCGTAAACAATGTGGAATTCGCTCAAGAACAAGTTGCATTTTTTGTTTTTGTACAGTTGTAATTAGTTTTTTAAAAAGCATTAATAAGAGAACTATAAGACTTCTACACGTATTCATTTAATCCAGTAGGGGAGAGAGCCCTTGGTTGTGACAGTCCTTGGTTGTGACAGTCTAAATAACTTCTCGGGAGTTATTACGAAAAATTTGGAAAAATCGCGGAAACATTGAATAATTGTGATACATGAACGGCTCGAGTAAGAATTCTCTGAAGTCCTTTTTTTCCGGAATAAAAATAAAAGTCACTTTTAGCTATCAAAAGTAAAATTTCGCAT
>JABFQM010003144.1:0-12594 GCA_022816865.1 Zelostemma sp. ZL-2020
AATACGTATAAACCCGAGTAAGCGCTCAACTTTACCCGCCCCGATGCATCAAACGTCGTCGCGTTCTTCGAGCAAAGTTCTACCCGAAACCCTTAACGAAGAAAAAAACCATTGACGAATTGGTTCCCCTGATTTTTCGCTTAGCGCCCGCACAAAAGCGAATTCGTACTCGCGATACGTGGAAGACGAAGGAAGCCGAGGGGAAGAGGGAGAGCAGCCGATTCCCACGCGGCAGTGGCGATGTGGATGGATGTTACAGAATCTATATACAGCGCGGACGGTCTTAGCGGTATCTTGGCTCTCCCTTGTGCTGTTCGGGAGCAAGAGAGACGAGCGGCTAAATACCTCAGGATTGTTACTATTGCCACCCTCCCGGCTCCTTGCTCAGTCTTCAGTCCAAGTCTCACTCGTCCTTCTTCCTCCCTTCGCCCCTTTACCAAGTAACCCCCCTCGTCATCCTCTCCTTTGCTTCTGATAAGGTGGAATGGGTTAATGCTATTGATTCACCTCGAAAGAGAGATAGAGAGAGACGGCCACTGTTTGACAGTAACGGATCTCGCTACTCGACTGCGTATACGGGGTTGTTGCTCCGACAATGAGCAGATTGCTGATCCGTTTCCGGATCTGCATCTTACGCCCCAAAAAGTCCTCGCTTTAAACTGACTCTTTTTCCCGGTCTTTGCAAAACGCAACTCTCCTCGCGTTATTAACGCTCGTAATTAATCTTTCAGGAGTAAAATTTCGCCCTGATAACGGAGGGATGCGGCCAACTCTTTCTTGCCTTTCCCGAAAGACCCCGGAAGAAAGTTTCCGCGACTTTTACACCGCGTCCCTTCCATCATCCTCGTAGAAAATTTTACGGATGGCAAATATAATCCGTCAAATAGCTTTTGCCGGGAACTTTCGCTGAACTTTCGGCCGTTTGAATTCTGGCTAATCGTTACCGAAATAAAATTACAAATTGTTTCGTAATTTTTGCTACGAATCAAAAAGCATCGCGTTTCGTTCCTCGAACGTCCTAAATTAGCGTCATCACGTTAATGAAGTATGTCGCTTTTTACTCATCCAGTAGTCACGATTATCCACTTAATGCGATCCCCCTCAAGTGTGTCATGGATCACGTCAATTCGAAAGTTTCGCCGAGAAAGAAACGTATTCGCCTTGATCGCGTCGCGAAAAAAGCGCTTCATTTTTCGTCGTCGTTTTTTGCTCCCGATGATGTCACAATTGGTTTTTTTTTTTCGTGGGACACGCGAAGAGAAATCACGATACCAAAGTTTCGTATATGTAAAAGGTAATCCTGTAATTTGGCTAAACGAATGTGTCATGGCACGTATTACGAAAAAAAGTTTCGTGAATGTGATAATTGCACTTGGTAACGAGTTTGTCATAAAATATTTGCGACTGTTCAGTTACAACTGTAATCGTTACAGATTGTAATTCCATCGTTTCGTGCAATGAAGTTGTACTTGGCGTGTCGTGCACGCAACTTCGCAATTTGTCATGGTAGAGCGTCGTTACATGATCGATACGCGTTACATGTTTGAACAAAACTTTGTAGCGTCATTACAACGAACAATTTTTCAATATTGTTCTTTCAAAATTTCGCTCGAAAGCTACGCATTTAAAAAAAATCGAATTCGGAAATCAAATCCATGATAATTCAACTCCAAAACTCGCTAAAAAACTCTTTACGTTATCCCGGAATCTAAATCAAGAGAAAATACCAAAGTTTCCAAACAACGAAATAATTGTTCGGCCGCGATGAGCGAGACAATTATCGGATTCGGCAATAATCGGGAGTTACCGATAACGAGTGTCGAACTCGATCCCCGCGAAAGTGAAGTGGGCAAAGGAATGACTGGAAGAAAGTCCCCGTCCCGGCATGCGAAATAAAACAGCTCTCGAGTCCGGCCCGAAACGATTAAAAAGCGGAAAAAGAGGATGAATGGGTAGAGATACAAAAAAAGGACGAAAGGTAACTCGAAGCGCGGCGCATTGTCCAATTACAATAATGACAAGCCCCTCGTTACAGCGGGTGTCTCGGCGCGTTAATGCGACTGATGAAAAAACGCGATCCAGCGAAAACAATCGCGCGGGGTCTACATTATCGCGACGCGTAATACAATATGCAGATTGAATATTTGCATCGCCGCGTGCACACGTATAGGTGGCGCTGGGGCAGAACGCAGAAGCACGGGACACATTCGCATTTACAAATATACAAGCCAGGGACGAACCGAAATATAACGTGTACGTGCGAATGTGTACGGGCTTACAAATTACATAAGGTACCGAGAGCGAGACACAGGCGCAATCGGACATTCATGCATGCTATAGAACGCGCATACAAAGAGAATTGCCAGTCGCGTTCGCAAGTGCGATTGGAGGGTAGGAAGATGCCTTGCTTTTGCCACCCCTCTGCGGCCGGACACGAGCTGCCGTGGCCGAAGGGTGGGGGTAAGAAACTGTGAAATATCGATTAAGTTTGCCAGTAAGACAAGGAACGTCCAGGGGGCGGTGGGCGGTTGGGTGGGCCAAGGTGGGGAAGGTGATATGAGCATTGTATCGGGGAATTAACGGCACCCCCGCGACCCCCCGTCCGCCTGCCCCTCCCAACCCCCCCCCCCTCAAACCCCTGTACAGAAAGCTCCAACTCGCTCTCGCCGCCGCTGCCTTGGCTTCTTCTTCAGCCCCTCGAGCTCCCCAAGCCTTTCCGGTCTTCGCTTCGTCTCCCTTCGTCCCGCCTTCCTTTCAACCTCGCTCGCTCTTCCACGTGTTGTATCGGGAGATACATCCTTATCTCCTTACTCTTGCCGCCGCCGCCACCGCTGCCTCCTTGACTGGCCAGACCGCGTCCATCCGTATTCCTGGATGCTCGGCACACATCCCGGATCGACCTCACGAAGTCTACCCAGATACAAGGGGAAGGGTGTGATAATGCATTAATCGTACTACCCATGCCTCTCTCCGGGCGACGGACAACACCGTCTTAGAACAGTTTCCCAGCTCTTATTGATTCTAATGAATGGGAGAAACAATCTGTATTCGCCGACTTTGTTTTCGGTCTCGAGGATTTACCGGGATCTACTTTCAGGCATTTTTCGCCTCTCGGAAATGATTTATTGCAGTGATCTTTGTACTTTCCTTGTCGAATCTTTAAATGATTTTGAGTACGTTTCGAATCGGGGTTTGGAATCGAAAATTCGGCCGAAATCACCGGAGGCTGACGCAATAGAAATAAATCTTGCAAAAGAAATTTGTGCGAATCAAAAAATTTGTAGATCTTGAGTTTCTCCGACAACTTTTTAATTGAAAGCAATTAGAAATGCATTTTTTTTTCATCCGAATTACCAAAGCTTATGCAATTATTACGAAACTCCCCCTGACGCAAAATCTTTCGCAAAAAAAGCCGAACAAGGATCAAAAGGTAGAACCGCGAGCGTTAACTGGCGAATCCAAAATTCTCGGAATAATCCAAAGCCAGAATTCCGTCGTAGGTACGAAGCCGGTCGCGTTAGTTGGAAAACTTTGGAGTCGGAGTCGCGAGCGCGACGGCGAGATCTCGTGAGACGCGTCAACCGATAGGGTTCGGAAATTGACGATAAAACCGATGTAAACAGCCACTTGGCACGCCGACACGGGCACGCTTCTGACTCCCCGGAGGCTGAAGGGTTCTTCGCACTCGCATAATCTGCTCCCCTCGTCTCTCGCTCGTGGGGGTTGTTGCCACCACCAGCATATATTCGAGGCTCTCGCGATATGAGAGACGCGCTCTCGGCACGCTTTACGGAACCGGGAACAAGGAGCAAGGAGCAGCCATAAACAGCTTGTTGCTTCCGTGAAACTCTTCCACGGATATAGCGCGCGCACGGCATATGTATACTTTCGCGATGTTGCTCCTCGTTCTCTTCCTCTTTCCGCTTTTTATTCCTCTTCTTCTCGGCCCCGCGCGCTGCTCGTTCGCATGCCCTGAAAAGCAGTGCTCGACACTGGTACTTACTACCTACATATACGCACATAACATCTCCCTGGAATTCCAATGGCCACGGTTACAGCTATGCGCAGAATGCGAAGAAGTGAAGGATCGGCACACGAGTGTGAGAACGCTCGCGTGCGGCTCGGAAAAAACGAGGGTTTGGGAAGAGCGATTATTACCGTGCCGGGGAAACGGCCCGAAAATGCCACGCTCGGGCTCTCCCGTTAACGTTTCACGGCTTTTCGTAAAGAGAAGATGACCACTTTGCTACTTTATCGATATTTACCGCGCTATCGTACAATTTTGTTAACGAGGATCGCGAAAGTTCATTCGCTCGGGCCGCAGATGTTCGGAGGGAAGAATTCATTGACTTCGCGAATACATCGCGACGGCGTTTCGCTCGCAGGAAGCAATAATTATTGAAAATGTGTCGCGGTACCTGGTACATGAGTAAACAATGGTTCCCAACCCGGCGCTGTAACACCTGTCATTAACAGTCGTTATTAACGCGCCGTTAGCTCCGTGGCCGTGGCAGCGGAGACAAAAAAGAACAGAAACAAAGTGTACCACACGTTTGTGCGTTACGCAAGGAAGGAATGAAAAGAACAATCTCTTTAAGGGAACGAAACAAGCGATTCAATTAACGGCTGCGAACAATCGACCGAGCTCGCTTCGGTTTTTCACTCCTTTCCACCGAAATTCTGGACTCGAAAGTCCAGAAACCCCAAGCGCGTTCGATTCTAAACAAGTTGAAACTTGATTACTCGAAGTACCCAATCACTTCAGGACCCTATAAAGATTTCGCATCTAATATCCGAGTTTTCAACGACAAGGGAATGGATTCCAGTGGCAGAAGATCAATTTTAAACGAGGGAAAAAAGATTGAGTTCATGCATGGAGCTTCGAATGATCAGGGAGCACATAGCTGGCCGCAGGCCTAGCCACGTTAGAATAGAAGTTCTATCTCGTGGACAAGGGGAAGAGAAACACGGGAGGAGGGTGTGTAGGGAGGTTGCCGATGGTGGTGGCGAAGTTAGATGCGAAACTAGACTTGGTGCGGTGGGATGGAGACAGCGAGAAACAGCAACGCGGTAGGAGCGAAGAGGCGAGTAAGGAGGAAGGATGGTGGCGAGCGGCAAGGGTTAGTACTCGGCGGCCAAGGGTCTTGGCCGCCGAGCCGCACCCCCGAGGTCCAGAATCTAAATCCATATCAGTCTTAGGTAGTCCACCCTACAACCCCAAACCCGGAACACCATCTTAGCAGTGTCGGTCGTCCTTCCTTGTTTCTCCCTCGCAAGGACTCGGATCTTCCTCTCGCCTTATCTTGTCTTGCGTTAGGATCATTCGTCTTTGTCTCACCGCCACCACACGCGTTCCCGACGTCTCGCTCTTCGTCTTAGCCACAACCCTTGCCTAGAGCAGCCTGCTAGTCAATACCCACACGTTCTATCCTGATTCCCATACGAAATATTTAGGAGACAAAACGGATTGAGTTAAAGAGATACCTAGGGCTTCGCGAGTTCGGATCTTGAGATCTCGTATTCATTATTGATACTCGATTATATTTATTATTTGAATACACTTCGGGCACTTGGACTCGGAAGCGGACTTTGGACAAGAAATCATTTTCTTGACGCAAGAGAAAAGTTCTCGAGTCGAGAAAGAAAGAAAAAAGTTCCCGAGTCAAGATTGCTAACTTTTGTCTTGCGTCAAATGGAAGAATCCAAGAATATCCGTTTCTTGATTCAAGAGAGACATTTCTAAGAGTGCAAATAGGGGCAAATGACCATGAGTTTTCAATTATCAACCGCTAAATGTTTGTTGTGTGTAATAAAAGGCTTTTTTCGGTAAAGTTTCGAAAACAGAAGTAAATAAAAATGTCCAGAAAAAGATTTACGCGCTGGACGCTGTTTCTCTCTCGCTCCTTCGTCCCGCAAAACCAACCCCGTCGGACTCACCCTTAGCACTAACGATGGAACTCCACCAAACGTCTCAGGCGATAAGTTTCCTCGACAGCTCGCCGGATTGCTGACTTCGGTCAGCCTAACGGAAAATGTGCATCGCTGAATTCCGCGAATAGAGAAGCCACCTGAATGTATTTTGAATCGGAATATCATTGGCTTTGGCTTCCGATGTAGCTATTTGTTAATTGAATCGTGATTTCGCCGGGGCAGCATCGAAAATACCTCGCCTCTCCGGACCGAGAAAATTCACGCCAGATTCGTATTTATCATAAACTTTTTAATCCGTATTGTTTTCGCGGTGCTCTGCAAGGCTACTGAATATGCAAAACGTCGTTTCGGTAACCTCATATTCGTTCGCGAATAACACACTTTGACAGTTTTCTCGTATTATTAATGAACGCGCAACAACGATCGCGTTAAAGTTGCACGAGCCGGACGAAAATTAGAACTACATTCCCCATCGCGCGGAGAATGGGGTGTCTTAAAAATAACGAAATTTCCAGTTCCATTAAAAACCCGGAATCTAATTATAATTACAATTACAATCCCGGCGCAAAGCGTCGCAATTTTTGAGCGCGATGAATTTTCTACTCGCTTTTTCGAGACCGGAAATTCGGAGTGAATGAATGCGCGCGTAAATTATTCGCGGATCGCTTAATTCGGGTCAATTATGACGAGATTTGATCGAACGTAAAAAATGCCTCGATATTTCCAAATTCGTCTGATTATTACAGGAAAACATTTCGCCGTCCAACGTTAAAATAGTAAAACCTTCCGCGTCAAATCGGACAGACTATCGACTCCGCGAAATAATACACCGTCGCGAATCCAAAAATGGATTGATTAAATTATCCGGTTGAAACCGAGGGAATGACTGCCTTTTGCATTATTGAAAACTTTGTGATACATTTAAGGAGGGCAGAAGGCTACCAAAGGAACGACGGGATAAAGCCAGTGGCAGAAGCATTTATTGTGGCACCACTTCCTGGCGCTGCTATTTCTGCCTCCATTCATACTCCGACGACTTTGCAGAAGAGAATCTCCGCGCTGCGATGAGGTGTCTGCGTGTAGCTTCATTCACGAAGCCGCGAGGTTATTCCGAATTCATTCACGACTTTCTGTCGCGAGGCGCTGCGACTCGAGTCGGAAAATTAAACAATCCGCGTTGCATCTCCGAGAACTTTGTGCCCCGTAAAACGGGGCACAAAGCAATTTTTCAAACGGGAAATCGTGAATCGTTCTCCGAGGCTATAAAATACGGAATTCGTGGGGAAGGCGATTTCGTGTAAACAACGTCTTCTCCACTTGTTTGGAATTCCTTCGTATGTGCCTCGGAAAAATCTTTGTGAACCTGTCGGGTATATATCTTTTCCGGGAAGTTTTGTACCGTTTTACAATGTTACCTGTTGCAGCGAAACACCTTGCACGGTTGAAAATGGATTGAGGAGCGACCGTTAAAAGAAAGAAACGACCCTCAGCTGAGAGGATGCCAAAATCTTTCTCTTGGGATACTTTAGGAACGTTCATTTGACGCGTGCCGACTGACGTCTCAGTTCTCGCGATCGTAAATTAAGGAAAAGTTGACAAATTGATGTTTCTCCTTGTTTTTTGTGTTCATTAAATGCGGAACTAAACTTAAATGTAAACACGGAACGTTACGATTAATATACTTAAGTTTTGAAAGTTGAGTATTATAAATCAATATGTTTTTGTTTTAAACTCTCGAACAAACTGATTTTATGGGATAAATTGGACCTTGGACCTTGCTATTTCGTACACGATTTTTATACTAAATCAATAGTGCACGTTCTTAAAAAAATATTGACGTAAAAGATACAGCGTTACTTTTTCACATGCATTTCTGAACAAGTTTAAAAACTGAAAATTGAACGCAATGTTAGCACTTAAAAAACGCGGTGAAAAACATCAGCTAAAGAAAAGTTAACTAATTCTTATCGGAATTGGTACTGAAGCCTTCATTAATTTTTAACACGAAAAGAAAATAGAAATTTCTCAACAAAATTTCAAGATAATTAAATACCCCACTATCATCGAATTGCGTAAATTTTATTTTATTGGCAAAAGTCCAACGGTTGTGAAACCCATAAAACAAAATGATAATTACATGGCGCTTTCAGCGGCGTAAAGAGAAAAACAATTGTTTCTTACGAATTTCAAGTTTTCAAGATGCATTATCGCCTTGAATCTTTGCATTTTTTAATTTCCACAACTTTTTGAATGCTTATAACAAAGATATTGATTTCTTCTTTGTTTCATTATTGTCGCGTAGCAAGATTAAAAATCACGAATTAGAAATTATTTTGGTGTCGTAAATTTTTTTGCTTTCTTTAAACATCTATTTTTACGTTCATGTTTCGTTTCAAGATAATTTCTGTCGGGCCCTTCTCAAATTCCAGGGCATTTCACCATACAGAGTGGTATAAAACCAGAAAATTTCGGTCCCCTTCCTTGACCTAAGCGATCCTTGAGACAATGCGGCGTCTGTCGAAGGTTCGCGGTAACGCGATAAAAAAGGGAGTCGTTACGGCCGAAGAAAATATCCTTAAACAAGCTGTCAAGTACTTTTCGTAGATATAAACTATAAATACATCCTGGGAAATTGCGAGGGAGTGCATCGGGACCTGAAAGGAGTTCATTGTAATCCCGCACTCAAACAATCGAAACTGAGTTAAGAACCGAATGTTTAAATCCAGCACATTAATTTGTAATATTCCGTGTCTGCGATATGCTCTATTAAAATAACGACGCAAATGTCTCCCAGTTTAAATAACGATTCGCAGCGAGCAAATAAATCAACAAAGAATTTCGGAGATAAACAGCTTTCCAAAAGCGTCACGACTTTTCCTTTCGCACGGACGAAGAATGAACGTTACGATTCTTATGCAGGTTCCGCTCGAGCTGCGCAGCGAAGCATTTCCATCGTCCCTGCAATCATTCAGCCTGGACCTTCAGAGAATCGGAGAAGAAGAACATTGTCTTAGCCCTTCTTAGAAATCAGTACGCGCGCGGTTTCCTTCTCTATCCGAGCCAACAATTCCGCTTCGCGTCTTCTCGCTCTTTACCGCCAGTTACCATCACTTCCCTGTACTCGATTACTCGTCACTTTATGTCTCGTAATTATAATCCCTCTGTACCCCGTGCACTTTTCCCTACTAGATGTTTAGGCATTTCGCAAGATTTCTTAAACGTCTCTTTCTTTCGAGGACTGAAAACGCTCCACCTTCGAGTGGATTATTTTTCACTCGAGGATCCCGAAAGCACTCGAAAACATCCCGTAGCAATCGATGAATCTCGAAACGCCGCGAATGTTCGAACGAGACGCAAGAACACTTCCTTGGCAAAAAAAGACAACACTTTCCGTTCATCGATTTTGATAGCGCTTCACGATCACGGATTTTCCCTGAAAGGCAATAATTATTGGGAGCGCGTAATATCGTGTATAAAGAATTCCGCTCCATTTTTTCGCAGTTCCGTAATTCCATCCCGAGTCATTTGGTCTCTACGAGCAATCTTCGAGGAACATATAAACCCTTCTTCCCGAGCGCATTATGTGTTTATCCCTCTTTGTTCGCGTTCTTTTCGAGCCCTACCCTCGCTCTTTCAGGTAACGAAACAGTTTTGCAGGTGTAATTACGATAGAAAAATGTTTCCTGCGCGACTGGTCGTCCGACGCGTTAGTTCAAAAGAAAAAAATACAGTTGAAACATCAGTCCCACGAGAGTGTCTCGAAACGAGATTAAAAGCGAGGACTGTACTTGCTTCCTGCGAAGATACCAAGTTGTTTACAACCATAATGCACGTCAAATGGACTTTGGACAGTTGGATAGAGTTCTTAAAGCGACGCATCCTGTGACGGAAAAATAAATGACCCCCCCGCGTCGCTCTGAAGGCGCACACCTTTCGGACAATGAACAGGGAGTAGCCATGTAGCATTTCACAGGGCTCGAGGATTATAAAATTAGTGGCCTAATGCAAGAAACATGGGCACGACTGCGCCTCGGTATTGCCCCTGACAATGGGACAGGTAAAGTTCCTGGAACGTTAGATCTTACCGAAACCTCGGCCCCCGCCGGAGACGCCGCGCCCTCACATACGCCACTTTCCTCACCTGTTCCTTTCGCATCGTGCACGGTGTTTGTCTCGAATTTTCCTTCCACGCTGGAATGTCGGAAATATTTCCTCGGGTGAGGAATTTTTATTTATGACCCGTTTTTGCCCGTACCAAGAACCTTCGCTGAGATCGCAGAGAAAACCAATTTGCTTGAACAAATAATACGAGCCACGGATTGATCGAATGTTCCACTTTCTTTTGTAACTTTGTACATTTTGAAAAATTCTGAAGGCATTTTTACTTCAAAATATTGAATCTAGAGCTTTTCCTGCGTCCAACTGTCACCTCCGTAACTTTATAATGGTCGAAACGCTCAAAGAAAATTAATGAAACACCACTTTCTCCGTTGATAAACGTAAAATCCACAAGTAAGCCATCTTTAATCAAAAAAAGAAGGGAAAACGCGGAATAAATAAAGCGTAAAAGTAGCGCGGAGATCGCGAAGGCAGTTGCGCGACAGTTGTTCGACACCCAATAAAAAACCTATCGAGCGAAACGGTTGAGCGTTAACCGGAAATCTCATTTCTTTTTAATCGCGAGCAATTTTCTTAGTGTCCCCACGGCCTTAGACATGCAAGATATATACATTTAACCTCCGAGATTTCACTCCCGGCTGCAGCGACACCTCGCGTCTCGCTACCGCCCCGGCTTTCACCCTCTTCTTACCGGTGTGCCCTGGCTCCGCCACCACCACCCACAACGCTAATCTCTTGCAGATCTCCCACGGAATCTCATTAGAAATTCATAACCGTTGCCCCACCCTTTCGGTTCCTGGGGGGTAAAGGAAAGGAGAAAAAAGGACACGCCATGATACGAAAGAAATAAGCAGGCAAAGTGCATTAAAAATTAATTACTTCGCTGATGGGAGCTCGAAGTACAGCGTACCTCGTGGCCCCCAGCTCTCTTTAACGCCTCGAAACTCTCCCGCGGAAATCGAAAATCGAAAGGGACGACGAGAATTCAATAAAATCTACATTTTTCCCAGCCGCCGTTTTTCTTCCGTCCCATTTATCAAATTCCGCGGAACGTCAGGTGGAATAGTTTTAGCTCATTTTAATATCAAACCGTTTACTTCTCTCTCCTCCGGCTCGAGATAAACAGATAAATAGATTTCAAGCAGCGGAGGCCTCGATCGGATTTGCCTGGCTCGGCAGACCACTTAACCCCCCCCCTCCCTCCCCCGCTCCCCCTCCCATTCCCGACTACTTTCTTCGTCTACGTTTAATAGTTAATACGTCCGCGTTTACATCTACATCGGATTCCCGTCCATCGTTCTTCGCGCCGCTCCAAGGACTACCGAAGTAATTAACTTCTTAACGAAGTAAATACGACGCCATCTTTGCTCCCCTGGACCGACCTCTGTCAGATCCCCGTCACGCCAAGGGAGAGAGTCACGAGATTTTCCTGGCTGCTCCCTGGCGCTGAAGAATCGCGCGCGTCTCACCTCAACTTCTCAACCGAAAGAAAAACAGTTTTCTCTCTCCCGGGTCCTCATAATTCACGGTGAAAAATGGTCCCGACACTTTTGTCGGCGAAGATGCAACGTAAATGCCAAAGTATCGATGAATTCGGTGGGAAAAAAAAGGGTGGCTCTCGTAACTCGCGAGCTGAGCGAAAAAAAAACGGGAAGGAAAATATGAAAAATGGGCCTCGCAACGGGAGCGTGGGGCATTTCGTTTCTCATATTTCATCAGTCCGCCGTAATCAAATCATCGTCGTGTCCCGGGATACTTCAACGGGCTCTAATACACCGCACGTACACGGCATTAACGTCGACCGAGAGCCGACGTAATTTGACTTTGCTTCATCGGTCGAGCAAAGGAGCAAGACAATTCGCGTTGCATCACAGGCGTGGATCGTATCGTCCGCCACGTGAGGCCGGATTCGCGATGGGGGAAGTTGGAAGGCAAAGGGGCGGGGATGATACACCAGGTCGAGGGGTCCGGGTCGCACGATCCTGCTTGATCTTTGCGCTCGTGCGATCTCTCTCCCGTACCTCCAACACTACCGAAGGCTATAAACACCTTTGCCAACCATGATCGTTCCCACTCGAACGATTCTGTTGATTTAACCAAATTTTTCTCGCGCGGAATAAACGGAAAAATTCACTTTTTTACCTTCATATTTCGCTGGCCTCGCCGAAGGGCTGTCCATTTTTCCAGTCAATGTAAAGTTGAACGTGAACTCCCTTTCCTAGAAGAAATAATAAAGATCCGAACTGCATTTTTTTGTAAAACTGTTTCAACGAAAGAAATTTGATTTATCATTCGATTTAAGGTGGATCGATACTTTAATGCAAGGACGAATTGAAAAAAATATTTATAATGCAACATAATTGATTACATTTAATATGTGAGTATAATTTATTCGACAATATCTTCTTCTTCATGAACAAAAATACGCGAGTGAAAAAATTGTACAAAAATGCTCGTGACGAACAATTGAAAATTTTAACAGTTTTTTAAAAGAAAAATTTTATTTCTTAGTTAATTTGCATGTTCGGTTATTTATATTGTTCA
>JABFQM010003145.1:0-12594 GCA_022816865.1 Zelostemma sp. ZL-2020
AAAATATTACATCGGAAACAGTGAAAAAGTTACTTTTGCAATAACTTTTATATAAATGATTCTATATGTACGAAATTTTTTCTTATCATTTTTTATTGTGTTACAAACGATATTCATACGCGTACGTTAATTATTATTGCGGCGATATTTAAATAATAATGTGTCCCGCAATACCCCGTTCTCCCCTACGATTCGTATTTTTACGACCATATCAATTTTATGGCAAATTTTTCAGTACAAATTCGGCAGAATTAAAAAGCACACGGTGAATCATGAAAAACGACCAGGGCGCATTTCAAAATGTCACCATTTGCGCTTTTATTGTGGGAACAAATTTTATTACCACACGTTCAACTCTCGAGTAGTTTCGTCGCTGTGCTGACAAAGTGAAACGACGTGGCGTCTATTCGCGTGTTGATGCTAGCACTTAGCACGCGCAAAAAGTGAAATATAAAATTTTTAAACGGCCATAAATTAAAAAAAAATTAAAGACCATAAACAGCAACTCTACACTTAGTAAATGCTTCAATTTTTATTCCTTCGCGCGTTATGAATTTCCGTACTCCTTACTTCGAGAATAAATAAACCGAAATTACCTATTAACTCACAAAAATGGACAATTATTAGAGTTAATCTGCCTCGATTAGAACAAAAATTGTCGCGGAGAAGAAGCCAGCATTCGAATGCAGTAGGTCACATTTTATTAGTAGACGATGGCGTGAACTGATTACGAAGAATTATCGAGACAATCGCGTGACTGCATTAATGAAATTTTCTCTGAATGGCAGCATAGTGTAGGAGTTTCAAATAGCACAGAATACAATTGCGAGCTTTGTATCTGCCAAAACCAGCAAATAACTTCATTATTCTATACCAACATCCGAGAACTTTTTACTCTGCAATCGTTTAAAACAAAAATACCGTAAAAATTCAACGAAAAGTATAGAAAGTTTCATCCATTCACGTCTCGGAAACTCCCTAAATTTTTATTCGTATTAAATCCACAGTTTTCACGTTGAAATTGAATTGACAATTTCATTGAAAAATCACAATTTTTACAGTGCACGATTACACGATTACACGCCAAGGCTGAATTACTCAACAAAACGCGGATTAGATTAAAAAAATCGCTCTATCTGCGGCGATTACAATCAGTAACTATCTTTGATAAATTTGAAAATCTTGCAAAACCTAATAGGATTACGATGTACGACGATATCTTAATGTAATCTTTTCGTCAACGTGACTCGTACCGAAGCCGTGTTTACGTCACGTTAAATAGATAAGAACTAGAGCTGACAAACGGTTAATAAAACCTATGTAGATGTAGATATTTATCCGCTGTGTGTCGCTATTCTTTAGGTACTGTGGTGTATCAGTCTTACAACCAACACGGTTCCACTGCGACACCTAAAGCTCCACTTGCAATTACGCTATCATTTGCATGGTAATTGCCCTACTCGTCAATTTAGCTTCTTGGTATTCAGCCGAGACTTTGAAAAATGGTAAAATTTAAAAGAAAGAAGCAGTACAATCCGAAGTCCGACGTTGAAGAAACTGCACGACATCTACTCCGAGAATGATAAGAGTTTAAGACTCTATTTTTTTTTTTAACTAAAGCCTAAATTAGACCAGAAAGATTGTTGATTTCACTCTGCAGTATTTGCCGATTTTTCGGGTTTTGTCTGGATTCAAGTAACTCCAATTTTTTATGTAAGGAAACATGAAAATACACACATATAAAATCGGGTTTTGTCTGGATTCAAGTAACTTCAATGTTACTCTGTAACATTTGCCGATTGGAAGAGAAAAATGTGTTCTTTAATGGAAGAAATTTTTTTCAAAAATAGGGTAAGAGATAAAAAAAGATCGAGACACGTTCGGAAGAATAAAGTAAGTCGAACGGAGTGATATCACCGCAGGAGCCGCACCCGTTGCTCTATCCGTAGCCCTACCCTCGAATTTCCGTAAGGGTAGGTTATTTTACTTTACTACCCTTTTAAGTCAGGGCTGCTTTTTGCGCAGTCATTTCACCCATTGCTCTTGTTTGCGTTTCGTCACACATTAAACTACTTCCAATATTTATTTTCTTCCAATTTTTTATTACTAACGAAGTAGATGTAGTTCATTTTGCTGGTTTTTTTACGCTGGATTTTTCAGTAATCAGATAACACTTATCAATCGTCCGAGATAAAAAAAAATTCTAGAAGAATCAATTATCGGGTATCAAAATTCTTGATAATTCTGGGAATTTGTAGGAATTCTGTGTTTCGTTGGAGGATTCTGTGGAATTTTACGAGGAAAAGAGTGATCCGAGTGAAATTCTCGGAATTTGTAGAATTTCTAACAACTGTGGACATTTTTTTCAGTTTCTGGGATTCAGAAGAATTTTTTTGTATTTCTGAAGGTTTTTAATGTCCACAGTTCTTGAAATTCCAAAAATTCACACTTTTCCTCGTAAAATTCCACAGAATTCTCCAGCGAAACACAGAATTCCCAAGAATTCCCAGAATTATCAAGCAAAATCCACTCGATAATTGACTCTTCTAACAATCAAAAAAATTCTTAGAATTCTCAGAAATTTGGGTACCAAAATGAAAATTAAATTCTTGGCATTTTTCTTCGCGTCGGCATTTTTCTTCGTTGGAATTTAGGAACGAACATTTGTTCAATGTGACTTTAGAATCGTACCGGTCATTAGATTTAACCTTGCTCATTTTCTTTACCTGTTTAGTACCGAGTGCAATCAATGTCTTATTCATTATGCCCAGTATATATCTCGAGTTGATAGTTAAAACATCGAAAGTTCATAACTATTCAATTACGAAGCAGTTTTCAACTAAAACAAGACTCGAGTATTCCTTGGTGGTCGCTGCATTGATAATCTTATTGAACGCGTCAAAAGTTCCTCGGAAAGTATTGATCGATAACGATATTCGCGTATCGTTAAATTTGTGCGTTATTTCGCGTCGTATCTATTCAATCATATTTTTCGCGATTTATATTTCGGAAATTTGTAAGGTTATACAAATTTACGATGCCCTTTTTTATGGGTTCTTCGTCTGGAGTGGAAACATTTCTATACAACTTTTTCAAATAAATCGCGCGATTCGAACTGGAGTATGCAAATTTTGGATTTCCTTTGGGCACGAAAACTTGATGGGAAAATTTGTAATTGCAGCGAAAATTACGTTATTCAAGCTCTAAAAAAATATAAGATATTCTTATATTATTTTCCGTTTTTATTATTGTATATATTTTTTTATTTATCCACAGATCTTTTTTGCATAGGGTTTTTACGATCGGATGTTTGCGCTATTGATTGATTTGTTTCCAATTTACGGGTTCATAAAGAACCTAAGCGATACGAGAAAAGTAATCAAACGTTAAAGTCGATTCAATATCAGATTTCGTGGATTTTTTATTAAAAAATTTAACGAACTCAAGACCTTGAGCTTGCAATCCGTTTGACCTTGAAACGAGGACTTAAACAAATAACATTTGAAGTATGAAATCCATTACCGCTAAATTGACGAATGAAATGTGTGAACTGTTTGCGCTTGTGATTCAAAGTATCAAACGTGACGAATGTTCGAGTTGAATTACAAAATGGATTTGTTTGCGAAAGAAAATTAAATTTACATCGAATCTAACTTTTTCATGCGACCCGCAACGAAAGTAATACATAATAAAAAACTTTATAGACCATTTTAATGATGTGTATATAGAATCGTTCATACTTTCACCCAACGAAATCAATACACATGAAATATCTCACTTTTTACAGCAAGAAATTCAGGTTATAATTTCATTTTTTCCGATTTTTGATTTTTATTTTTATTCGTCATTTTAATTCGTAATATTACGATTAAAAAGAGCATTTTTAATGGTATAAAAATACAAAATAGTAAAGGCTGTTTAAATTTTTTTAAATAAATGTTGGGAAAAATCGTTACGTAAAAGTGGTTATAGCACGTGGTTACTGCGATCTTGAAAAATGACACTTCTCCTAGTAAAAACGTTCGAAATGTGAAGTGAATTTCTATTTCGGCTGAAACGTTCTTTAAAGCACATTTCTAAAATTGAACGATTGGATTGAGTAACATGATTTATTGTTGCTCGAAGATCTAGAGCGTTCAAGTGAATTTATGTTACCGAGAATCGTAAATTCAATCTCAATTTTAACCTAATTCTCAAATAAATTCACTCAGAATCTCATTCCGGAAACAAAATTTCGGTAATGAAATTCTTCGATCGTTCCGCGGTTTTTTTTGAAATTGCAAAAACCCCGCGTTCGAAGTGTTCGAAGCAGACGACGTTTCGCGCGCCGCAACACTCGTGGAAATTCATTATAACCTCAAATAATTTCGCAACAGTTTACCGATGCGGTAAAAGTGTGTAAATATGTAACCGCTCGTTTTCTATGTATAATCACTGTACGTTATCACGAATTTTGACATTTCCTTTCTAGAATTATGATTATATACTTACCACGAGTTGCCGGTCTCGATTACGTTGCGTAATGCACTTTCAAATAACCCGGAGCACGATATAACCCACGAAATAGAATTTGAGTACCGCCGACACCTTTTACTTCCGATTCGGCTCACCGACATTGTAAATTGTAAAAAGTTATAATTCTTCACAATGTAGGATCAACTTTACCACGTTCTCGCGCGAACGAAAGGCGCACTAGTGCCATCTGGCGAGCGAAGTTGTCGATAATAAATAGCTTTTTATTATTGAAACGAGATGATCATTTAAACACCTCCTGAATATTGTTATGCTTTTTTAATTATTCTACCATCAAATTTCTTCGATTATTTATATCTTTTTAAATTACGGTGCGAATTTTAAAAACCGCGACGGTGCTGCCCTCTACTGGCAGCTTTTCCCAGGCAACGCGGATGGCGAAAACGATAACAAACGTGTTGATCGTGACAAATTCGAAGTGTTTGTTGCTCATTTAAATGGCATTTTCGGAAAAAAGAACTCACAGCTCCAATCTGGACGGAAGCCAAATTCCGCTGAAACAAAACACGGAATCTGACGAGGACGACGAAGGCGATGACGCGCGGCAGCCTCCGGTTTATCAAATGCGACCCCAACTTTCCGAAAAGTAACTGTTTTCCTTTTACTAAAAAGCCCAAATCCACCTGAAATCAAAATTTCAGTTTGATAAAAAATGGTAATTTTTTTCGGAAAAATAATGACGTTTCCGATTAAAAATTTTAATTTTTATGATTGTTTATACGTTTTTTTAACTTTCCAGGTTTAAGCCTTTGGAAGCTAAAGAAATTATCCAAAACGTACTTTTCGACGAACTGTCGCAAAAAGTGTACTCCAGGGAAGAATCTCAGGTGTGGTGCGACGAAATCGCGAACAAAATCAGGGCCAAGTTCAGAGGTGATTCCCCCTCTTCAAGAAATGATATTAAATGTACCCCACATTATTCCAAGTTCAACACTGACAAATTTGTATGTCCCAGATCATTGTTCGGGTCGCTATAAATTCGTAATCAACGTTATTCTCGGAGAGAAACAAGGCGCCGGAGTAAAGATCGGAACCAGATGCGTTTGGGATGCAGAAGCCGACAGTTACGCTTACGACAGTTTCATGAATGTGTGTTAATTTCAAGGCTTGTTACCTCGATATTTTAATCAAACGTTTATTGGCTTTGAAAAATGATATAATTTGTTTATATTTCGCAGGATACAATTTTCTGTACGGCAGCAGTTTACGCTGTATATTTTTACTAAGATGGCAGATGTGGAAACAGCTTAAATTATTGAGTACTAAAGATTCACTTATCAATAAGTTAATTGTAACGTGCAAGCATCGTTAAAGTACTTGACACGGTTACTAAACTTTAAAACTATTATAGCACCAGAATTCACGGAATTAAAGTATCATCGAAGAACATAATTCTAGGGACGAAAAAGAAATTCGAGACTGGCGAATTTCTTTTTCTGCTGTTATAGACAATCTCGATTAACCCTTCAACGATTAATGTTGTAATCCTTTGTAGTTTGGAAATCAAATTCACCGAGCTAACGTTTAGCCCAAATATGTTTATCAAAAAAGTAATGTATTGCGTGCGAAAAAGTTTTTGAAAATGTAATGTTATCTCGCTCGTTAAAGGGTTGAAAACTTGGCAAGCCTTTTGCATACCATTAAAAATAAACTATTTTTATACAAATGTTATACAATTAATAGTCACTCGAAGCTGTTAAAAACTTGGATTAGTAGAAAAACCTATGCTTACGTGTAAATATAATATTTTCCCTTCGTATTAGAGTATTTGTAATTACATAAATACATGCACTGAATCTTAAATGGTAAACGTAGCTTATCATAAAACTGAAAAAATGGCAATTCGCTATCATTAACATAAATACTTCAATCGCTAGAATGTATCCTAAAATTCATTCCCTAATGTTAATTCAAACAATTGTCAAAAAATAGCTGCGATAACTACATTTAACGAGTACAATATTTATTAATAATAAACATACATGTAAGTTTGTCACACTTATAAAATACAATTCGATACAATGTTTCGTTATTAAATCGATACAGAAAAATATACTTATTTTCTAAATGTTGTCTCGATAATTCTATTGTCGTTTATCGCTGTCAGTTTTGTCAGTGCATTTTAAATCAAAACGTTCGTTCACACGATCATCGAGTTCAGTTTTACAATTTACATGATCGTGCACGGCAGAGCACAACAAAGCGGCAAGCAAACGGGCACCACCGCCTTGCGCGATTTCTTTTTCTCCTTTTCTTTCGCCGACGCCTCGTACTCGTATTTCGCCTTCGATTTTGCCCATCCGCCCTGCAAACAAATCAAGATAACACTTCGAACCAAATTAACAAATTAATCTTTATTCCCAGGCACGGAAAACCCGACTCACTCCGGACTCCGAAAGAGCACTGGACTCTTCCTTCCTCGACATCTCGTACCCTGGCGGATAATAAACCGGAGAAGCAACGACTTTTTTCTCAGGACCATCCGCGAAGTCCACTTCCTTCTTCGTCATCGTCGTGTTCGTCTTCGTGGTGATGGTTTTCTCACGTCGCGCGATGTCCTGCAGCACCTCCTTCTGCAAAACCCAATTTTCATCAAATCCATTCCGATCCAGGAAAACAAGACGAAATATTGCGATTGAGCTCATAAAATTACCTCGGTCTCGGAGAAAGACGCCATGAGATCCTCCAGCTTCTTCGGGGGTCCATCCCCGTTAACCGGGGCCTTTGTCCAACTCCCTGGGTGCGGTTTTTCAAGGTGAACCTCGCGGTTGTAAACCGTGGTGCTGTGCTGCAAACTGGGACTAGAGTTCACCGGGGCCGTGGCGTAATAATTCACCGGCGACCTGTTGTTCGTGTAGCGCTCCTCGAGGACGCGGTCGATGGTCGTGGTCCGGGTCTCGTTGACCCGCGGCGCCTGATTCTGGTAGATGATCGTCGTCGTCTTCTCCGCGTGGTCCGGATACTCCCCGGGCCCACGAGAGCCGTATCCGATGTCCGAGAATCGATCGTTTCTGCTGAGCGTTGACTTGGTTTCGAAGCTGGGGGACGGGGCGTACAAAGGACTCTCCGTCCGGAAATTGCGCTCTTCGCGGAAGTACTTGGCCTCCTTGTGTATCGTCTTCTCCGGGGTCGAGGTCACGTACCGCACCGGGCTCGCTGGTCTTTTGTAGCCGGAGCTTTCGTTGATCTGGGTTTTTTAAATTTCATTTTTCATCATTGGTTTTAGATTCTGAATTTCGAATCGTATAATGTTGGTGTTAAAAAGTGTAGGTGGTATTTTTTAAACAAATGTTGCAATAGTTTATTAGCGCCCGGGGAAAGCGAAGATTTTGTCACTTACTTTCTTTCTTCCAGAGTTTCTTCGCGGCAAAGCGTTAATAAAGTGTTAATAAAGCGTGTACCTGTTCCCGGAGTGTTGGGATTTAAAACAAGGGAACGGGCACGGATTGAACATACTTTTTCGACCTGATAAGTGACCATTTTCTCCGAGTTGGAGTCCGCTGGAAGCGTGTAGGTGATCGTCTTTTCCAGACTTTTTGGCAGGCTGCCCCCTGACAGGTATGTCTCGGGTGAACCTGGAAGTTCGTATGTGTAAGTCTTGATCGTAGTAATCACCTTTGTGTTTGGACCAGGTGCCAGATTTGCCGGTACGAGGGCTGGAGTTAGAAACTCCGCGTTAGTGGTTATTTCTTGGGACGTACTTTCATTCCGCAGAATCGTCGACACTGTTTTTGGCTCCGAGCGGTAACCTGCGAGTTTGGAAAATTCTTTTTTAGTTTTTTGCTTCTTTTTTCGTTTGCGAGGGGAAATTGAACTAAGGCGGAAGTTTACTTGTTTCGTGATGGTAAATTTCTTTTCTCCCGCCCGGAAGTGGAGACGCGTGCCTCGAACTCGACTTTGTTATGTCGCCATACATCTGTAAAATTCGAAGTAGTGATCAAGGATTTCGACCGAATTCTCTGAGATCATTTCCAGATGTTACGCACCAGTTCTTTGTTGACCCTGTTGACTAGTTCGGGACTGCGCTCTCGTTTGTGCGAACGATGCTCCTCGTAATTCCTATGAAAATAAAATTATTCTTCTAAATTGCTGCACCACTTTGTAAATTGTATTGCATTTTTACTATAATGTATAGGAAAAAATGCAATTCGCGTAAAAATTGTAACTACATTGTAGGAAAAAATAGAAAATTGATAAGAAATTTTATTCCACGTAGGAAAAATGGGAAAACCAAATTTGTTAAAGTTTCGAGACGTCCCGGAACATATACAAAGCAGGTGCGTCTGTTTGTTTACCCGAGCCTCTCGTAAAAGCTCGATGTATATTTCAATTGGCCCGGATTTAGCCCCGAAGATATATTTTTGCTTTCTTAGAAGCCGCACTTACCTCAAGGACGAGCCGCTTCTGCCCCGCAAGTTCTCCGACATTTTCCACGAGTCTGTAAAGTGCAACAATAATTTTCATCCCGTCGTGGGCAATTCCCGGTTTTTTTTTCGTCCGTTGCGCAACGAATGCGCTCTCTTTAACGCCGCAATTTTTTCCATGATAAATTGGGTCAGTTTCTCCAAGTACGAACGATTCTCATGACATTGAGGCAAAACATAGTCGACACTTTTCGAACTTGACCAAATACAGCGCTTCCCGTATAATTGAACGTTAAATTTGCTCTCGTGCGTTCTTTTTTTCGTATTTTTTTTCGTCGATAAATTACGCGTTTCGGATAAATGCGATCTTTATTTTACTCGGTTTATCGGGAAATCTTTGAGGTCGTACTTATTTTAAATGCTGACGAAAACGTTAATGCGCGATGTTTCACTGACGTAATAAATGATGTCACTCGACTTTGCGCGGCTTTTTTTCTTTCATTTTTGCGCACAATTCGCTGTGCCTTTAAGGTATTTTTTTGAATCGCGTTTATTATTTTCAACGCAATCAATCGCACCCGCAAGGTCATTTTGCGCCGTAAAAGGAGCGTCATGATCGACTTGATTTTTATGTGAATCGATTTTGACTCCGAGCGTTCGATAAAAAATTTTCATCGGATGAGATTTTTTTTTCTTCGTTTTATTGTAGGGTTTTTTATACTCACCCATCGGATTTTCATTCAGGTTTTTGTTGTAGTGGTACGAAACTTGTTTATACGCCACGGTTTTGCTCTGTCCTGGTTGAACCTGAAAAATAAATTGCAAATTGCAAAAAAAACGAAATTAAAAATTTTGAAAAAAAGGTAACAAAAAGTTCATCCATTTCTCATGGCACAGTTTCGAAAGCAATTCACCGGGCTGAATTTAAACGAACCCGAAATGAAACAAAGAGTCACTCCATTGCGAAATTACGCGATGAACATTAAGTCTCAGTGAAAAAAGTAGGACACATTACTTTTAATTGTGATTTTAAATGTAAATCCAAAAAGGGGGATTAAAAATACAAATTGTTGTTTCTTGTTCAGTAAAATTGATCCTAAAACAACGAACGAAAAACTCACAATCTTCAAATTTCTCAGTCACAAAACGTGAAAAAACAAAAAGCGTTCAAAGCAAACTTGGATTTTCCGTCTCAAAACGCGAGACTCACGCACGTGTAAGTTACAGAAAACTTTCGATACGCAACTGAGAGCTCGTTTCCTCTCGCATCTGGCGCGTTTCTTTTTTCACAAGAGAATTATTGATTATCGCGTTCCTTCTTTGATTTTTCAAGCGAGTTTAGAATTACGATATCACGTGTTGAAAAAGATGAAGTAAATTACTTTGCCGAGCTTTGATTGTTTCGATGTGAACAGGTGACTTTTGCTCGTATGACTGACGCGCCGTCGCGCTCGATTTTACATCAATGAACAATCACGAAAAATTAGCATGACGCGTAATGCTCGTGGGACGAGGCTGACGACTCTCCTTATAAGACCCGTAAAACCTACTCTACCTTGTCCTTATACGAATTACACGCTCTTCGTATTCGCACACTCGCGAGACTCGCGTTGGTGGATCCGTAACAATATTTAAATCGTGATGGATTCCGATGCTTTCAGGGACGAATTCAATGGCATTAACGGAAGTAGGTTGCAATTTCCAATTTTACCGTCGTTACAAAAGAAATTCATAGAATTTTTAACCGCGTGGATTTATTTTTACAGAAACGAATGGAAAGAGATTTAAAAATGAAGGATTTTGATGTTTCTGTTTATTTTTGTTGGCGGTAAATGAGAAGTTACGGAAAGCTGAGGGAAAATTTGAATTGTTTTCATAAAAACTACGAAAGAAATGAAGAACTGTGAAAAAACTACAAGCTGTTCAAAAGCTACAAAAAAGTATGAAAAAGTAATAGAAGTTGAAGAAAATTATGGAAAACTGTCAAAGATCTACGGATAAATACAAAAAGCCACAAGAAATCACAAAAAACTACAGAAAACTGGAAAAAACTTCAAGAAATTACAATAGTGGTGAAATTATATAAAAAAGTACAGAAAACTACGGAAAAATACAAGAAACTACGAATACTACAACGAATTTTGAAAAACTACTGAGTAACAAGAAATTACAACAAAACGACAGGGTAGTACGAAAAACTTTTAGAAAACTACGTGAAACTACAGAAAATTGCTTAAAAAATACGAAAAACTACCGAAAATTGTAAAAAACTACAAGAAACTGGATAAATTGTAAAATGGAAGAAACTATGGAAAAAACTGCAATAAAATACAATAAACTACAAATACTGCAACGAATTTCAAAAACTTGTAGAGAAGTGCAAAAAATTACAAAGAAGTATGAAAAAACTACGGGAAAACTACAGAAAACGACCCAAAAACGACGTAAAAATACAAAAAACTACAGAAAACTGTAAGAAACTACAAGAAACTGCGATAAAATACAAAACTAAAACGAATTTGAAAAAACCGAAAACTACCAAAAAAAACCCAAAAACTTCAAAAATTTCAAAACCTGCAAAAACTTGTAAAAAACTCGGAAAATCTACAAAAGAATCGCAAAACTACGGCAAGGAGATGCGATATTTTTTCCAGTTCGAAAAGCTGGTCCTTGAAACTCGTTATCCTCGACGATCTCATCTTTGATCGTTAATGCCGACAATTTCGCTTCTCTGATTAGCATTCGAAAAACTACTGAGCAACAAGAAATTACAAAAAAACGACAGGATTCTACCAAAAACTTTTAGAAAACTACGTAAAACTACAGAAAATTGTAAGAAACTGGATAACTTGTAAAAATGGAAGAAACTACGGAAAAACTGCGATAAAATACAATAAACTACAAACACTACAACGAATTTCAAAAACTTGTAGGGAACTGCAAAAAATTACAAAGAAGTATGAAAAAAGTGCGGGAAAACTACAGAAAAAGACCCAAAAACTACGTAAAATACAAAAAACCACGAGAAATTACGAAAAACTACAAAAAACTGTAAGAAACTACAAGAAACTGCGATAAAATAAAACAAACTAAAAAACTAAAACGAATTTGAAAAAACCGAAAACTACCAAAACAACCCAAAAACTTCGAAAATTCCAAAACCTGCAAAAACTTTAGAAAAACTCCGAAAATCTACAGAACAATTGAAAAACTACGGCAAGGAGATGCGATATTTTTTCCAGTTCGAAAAGTTGGTCCTTGAAACTCGTTATCTTCGACGATCTCATCTTTGATCATTAATGCCGACAATTTCGCTTCTCTGATTAGCATTCGAAAAACTACTGAGCAACAAGAAATTACAAAAAAACGACAGGATTCTACGAAAAACTTTTAGAAAACTACGTAAAACTACAGAAAATTGCTAAAAGACATGAAAAACTACAGAAAATTGTAAGAAACTACAAGAAACTGGATAAATTGTAAAAATGGAAGAAACTACGGAAAACTGCGATAAAATACAATAAACTACGAACACTACAACGAATTTCAAAAACTTGTAGGGAACTGCAAAAAATTACAAAGAAGTATGAAAAAAGTGCGGGAAAACTACAGAAAACTGTAAGAAACTACAAAAAACTGCGATAAAAAAAACAAACTAAAAAACTAAAACGAATTTGAAAAAACCGAAAACTACCAA
>JABFQM010003146.1:0-12592 GCA_022816865.1 Zelostemma sp. ZL-2020
GTTTTATTGCGTGAAATCGCGCCAATGTGCGGGCTGTAACGGAGAAATGCTTGAGCAATTTGTTATACTGGTAATGCTCCATCAAACTAAAAGTTTTCGACGTAAAGTGAAGAAAAAAAATCAATGAACATAACCGAAGGAGCCGTTTCGAATAAAGCGCTCGAAGAAGTTCATTCCGAAGCTAATTTTAATGGAAACGCGAGCGATCCGAGGGTTTTCAATTATTTTTTCTGCCGAATAATGTATCGAAATATGCGTTTTCGTGATCCGATGGGAGTTTAATCGCAAATAGCCATCCACGAACGCGACTGTTTTTAATCGAATTTAATCGGATTTTGTTTGAGCTGTTATCTTCCGTGATTGGCCGACGATTTTATCGGCGGATTGCGGCGCACGGAGTTACTTTCTGAATTTCCATTACACCTTGTTCCGGCAAGGCACGTTCTTCTTTTTCCCGCCGACATACATATTTAGCAAAGGAAATTTCTCGATTTCAATCGAATGTTTTCCGTGAAATATGAACGCCCGCGAGAATATTTCCCGGGTCTCTTTCGCTCTGCGAATCCGACTTTTGCTTGTGTCAGTGAGTCGCGCGAACGGGAAGAGAAGTAGAAAATGTAATACGCCGGGCAATTTTAAAGTGACCAGAAGGATTTACATACATTATGGAATCATTTCACCAGCGATATTCGTACGACCGAACACATAATTTTTCCGCTGCGATAAATGTTACATGGAATTTACGGAGTGTAAATTTGCTGAATGCAAATTTCTGGCTCCCGGAAAAAACGATTTTACTCCGTTTTTTGAAAAGCTGGATTATGATGTGGATTTTGTATCTTCTTCCATGCCTCTTTCGATCTGAAATATGTATGTGAAATCCTTGAAATGGTTCGTAAATGATTAACACTTCACATAACCGCGAAGCTCCAACGTTTTTTTTATTCACTCAATTTATTTTTGTATTTTCAACAAAACGAATATAAATTGCTGAAAATTAAAAAATTAAGAGTTTGTTGATGATTGGAAAACGTTTAGTCCATGGTTTCAATTCTAAATATTTTATTTCATTTATGGTTTCATTTTCATCGCGATAGAAATTTTTTATTCGTGTTGAAACAAAAATGTTGAAAATAAGTTTGATTGAGACTGCGCAATTTTCCTTTGTCAAGTAGGTTAACGCGAGCATCATTATTCAGATGACATAATTTCAAATTCATAATTTCACGTAACAATAGAAGATAGCGTCAAAATAAAACTGCATTTTCAGTCGCATCCTTTCCATTGATTTCATACAATAAAAGTCGGATCTGACGAGAAATGAAAGTTTTTAAATTAGAGGCTTAAGTGCAGGCACAAATGCATTTTGCGACATTTTGTTACGAAACGTTTTATCATTAATTGAGAACGTTTCTCGGGTTCGTTATGCGCATTTCTTCGTCAGTTTTTTTTACTGTACTTCGTTCGAGCTTTGATATTAGGTTGGTCATCAAATTTCTTGAAGCTTTTTAACAACTTTAACTAACGAAAATTTTCTTCACAATTTCCACAAAAAATTGTTATAATTTACATAAAAAATGGTATAGCCAGGTAGTTTTTCATCAAAATTTGAGTTATGAAAACGACTTTCAACGCCAGTGCAATACTCCCTTTAATTATATCGTGAAATTTTAAAACTACCTTTTCCAGCTTTAATTACCCTATGTTCAAACATGACTCTTGGTAAGGTAAATATACTTTTTTAATGGTTTATGTTTTTAAACGACAAACTACAACATACCGCTTTTTATGAAACAAGCGATTTCGTTGCGAAAACCGACGAACATTTTTTCAAGTAGAAACCAACTTTGTTAACGCAAAGTTCATGTAAAAAGAAACATCTCGCTTTCGAAAAGTAGCGAAGAATATTTCTGTCTATAGAGATTGCTACTACTCGCAACGGTTTAAGTAGTACGAGTCGAGTAAGGGCGGACGTTCGAGAAGTCGATACAGCTGCGCGAAAATTTCTCGCTTTTGAATTCTTTATGAAAATTTACTTCGAAGCGTACACGTTACTATAAATAAAATGCTGCTTTCATTCGACTTGACAAATGTCAAGCACCAAAGCAATCTTTTACGAATTAACGGGAACGAATTTCAAATAGGACCTCGGAACTTTCTCGCAGTTGAAAATCATTAACGAGAACTTTTGAAAACGTAAACAACGTTGCTGATTTCCGCAATTAATCAGAGTTAATATTAATTCCCAAAGTTCCAGTAATATTATCATTTGGATAGTTGACATTTCAAATAGTTTGCATAAATCACGATTCTGAAACAAGCTACCATACGTTGTGTTTATGCTATTGATCACGAGTAACAATAATTTCGTAACGGAAGTATAGAGAGGCCATGACGTGGTTGACGTTATTAATTCCAAAATTGAATCGAAATTGTCAATTGTCTTCTGTGTTTGGTAAACGCGAATCGCTCTCGGCTGAATGTTAATTAAAAAAATGGCCCGAGTTGAAAGTTAATTACCAACTTTTTTCAGCAACTGGCTCGATCTCAACTCTCTGGAAGATTTCGTGACGATAAATTGTTTTTTACCATTTCGTCTCAGCCAGTGTGTCTAGCTTTTTTCTTGGTGTTGTTTACGTGAATCTAACGTTTCTTTTGACCTCTCAGGACGCTGTTGATCTTAAAGACGTCTGACGGCTTTAAAGAGGTAAAAGCAACCGTATTAAAAGTCAACCTGGCAGGCATTAAGATCTTATCAAGACCGAGGATAAGATAAAGTCCAAAAAGCTTCTCGTTCTGCATTTTTTTCATAAAATTTTAACGACTTTGCTGCCTTTTCGGTTGAAAGATTTGCAAAATGTCGAAAGCCAATGCTTTGATTCCGTCCTCGAAACGAACGCTTTTAGAGAGAATTTCAAGGGATAGAAAACTTTTCAGCCGCAAACTCCCGCGTTTGATCGCCGGAGATGTGAATTAAGTTCGGAACATTAAACGAGTCAATTTGCCGAAACATCAATCGACCGAGAAACTTTCCGAACCATCATTTACAGTCAACCAAAAACGAAAACTTGAGAGCAAAAAGTCTGCGAATGATAACCAAATTAAAAGTGAAATAAAACAATCCACCGATGTGGAATTATTTCATATTTTACGTACGCGAAATTCCGCGCTTCGTAACGAAAGTTGAACAAGTTGACGCCACTCAATGTAAAGGGATTGTTGCCATTAACATCGACATAAAAACTTTGCAATTTTTTACAAACTCGCTCACGTCAGCAAAGTTTTTTATTGTTAGCTTGTTGAAATGTTTGATGAGCGTGCATTTCCTCTAACGAATGAAAATTAAACAATGCAATAAATTATTACTTTGTGTTGAAGGTAAATGTCCCAGTAATGGACCGGGCCGTGAAAGAAATACAAAGAACGTGATTATTATTAACTTTATCTACAAAATAAAAAGCTGTCGTTTCAGACAACACTCGTAGTTCAAAATAATTTTCAATTTTAATTGTAATCACGTTTTTCCCAGCCATGTCCATTACTGGGACATTCGCGCTTTCGACTACTTAATTACACGTGATTAAAAAACTAATTACAACCGTACAAAAACAAAAAATGCAACTTGTTCTTAAGAGAATTCTACATTGTTTACGAAAAGAACAGAATCTAAAAAGTTCTTTTTCACTTGGAAATCTTTCCAAATTCGAACTGTTTTTCGTTGTGTCGGTCTATGATGATTTTCAGATTAAAACGACTCAAAGACGAATTTTAATAGCTCAAAATAAGAAATCAACCAAACTAAATCTCAGTACTCATCAGTACTGAACGACATTAAGAAAAAAAAAGATCATCTTGACCGGGAATCGAACACGTGACCACCAGATCGCCGTGGCGATGCATTACCTTCGCGCCATCGTTCACCGCTCAGTCTATTTATAATAACTGTGTGTTCCCGTTCTTTCCGAAGCCAAATTCGACTAAAAATGACTATAAGATATCTACCTGATCCTCGAAGTCGAAGGAAACGAGTCATTCTCAAGATTCTGCGGCTCGTAGAGTTCCCCGGCGAACATCCAAGACACCTTTGCCCCAGGAACCGCATAAACCTCGCACTCAAGCGTAACATTCGCTCCTTCGTGGACCTCGATCCTCTGTGACAGCCTAATGATCGGCAAACACGCGAGATCCACGAGTTTCACGTTCTTTATCGCTTTTCCCTGCAATCTGCTCGGCGCTTGACAACTCGGATCGCTTTCCTGCGGGGCCCGGTCCACCGACTGATTCAGCCACTGCTGCATCGGAAGTAAATGACAATCGCAAAGCCATGGATTCTGGTGTAGCGTCAAGCTCCTCAAATACTGGCCAAGCGGGAGTGTCATGTCCGGCACATGGGTCAGCCTGTTGTTGTGCAGCATGAGCCTATCAAGACTATGAAGACCGCTGAAAGCTCCCTGCTCGAGGCTCGAAATCGCGCAGCCGCTAAGCTCGAGGATCGCGAGTTCCCTGAGGGAACTAAAGGCCCCGCTCCTGAGCTCCCTGATCGGGTTGTCGTTGAGGAAAAGTTTCATAATGCTCGGACAAGGACGCAACGCGTCGATGGGCACCTCATCGATCATGTTGTGCGAGAGGTCAAGCTCCACAAGGCCCGTAAGGCCCTCAAATGCACGAGACGCGATGTGCGTGATGTTTGAGCGGCTCAGGTAAAGACGCTGTAGATTCGTCAGCTTGAGAACCGAGAAAACTTGGGTGGGAAGAACGTCCAGGTGGTTCCCTGAAAGAACCAGGACCTGGGTTTCCTCTCGCGCGCCCATTGGCACGGCTCGCAAATCCTTACTGGCGCATTCGACCCATTCCTTGCCGCTTTTCCACTTGCACGAGCAAGCGTCCGGGCACGACGCCTCGGCCAGCGTCGTCGTCGATGACAGCATCGTCGCGATCACAAACGGCCACCAGCGAGCAGCCATTCTCTTTTATTGCCGGGATGACCTGGTTTCCCTTCACGCTCCACCGGTTCCGGATTCAATTCGGTCGCTCGCCTTCCCACAGGACGGTCTTGCTCCTTCCGTGATTCTTCATGTCCTTGGAATCGCCCGGAGCGACCAAGCGGCGACCTTGCTGCGAGGAACGGGCTGCTTCCGGCTCGAATATCTGCGACAGAAAGAGTTTTCCTGCTTTTAGAGATTTTTTTCGCTCCCTCGCGTCTTTTTGTATCGCGGGGGATGAAACGTCCGACTTCGAATTTGGGAAAGTGCCGGCTGACGTGAAACGTCGACCTACTTCGTGACTTCGCGCGTTACGATCTTATTTATCAGACTTCACAATTTTTATGGCATAAACAAGCTCGCGGGGAAAAGTTTCAAAGTACCGTTCCGCTTTTCGAAGTTTCGGTAAAGTGTAGGTATATTACGGTAGATCAAATTACTGGGTAAACCTTCGTCGTATTTGTTACGATAAACGGAAAAATAAGCGGCGGATTGTCGAGCGGCGCCGCGTCGAGCATTCAAATTCGATTCGCCGAGTTTGGCCTTTCGAAAGCGGAATTTATACGGGGATTTTTCGGGAATTGACGTAGGGACGTTTCGTAGCTTCCGGCGTGACTGAGATGAGAATTTTTTTCAAGGGGATAGAGTGATATCGGCTTTTAGAGCTTTTTTTTTAGTCACGCCGCGCGTCGATATGCGCACTTTGTCAGTAATGATAGGAATTTTGTAAGATAACGTTTTTTCGGAGCGCGCGGAATGTCGCTATTCATCATCATAGACGTCGTTGCGCGAAGCTTCGGAGTGTTTATATATTCGTCGCTCACTCAACTTTGACGCGGCTGTCAGCGAACGTGTTTTTCCCTTTTTCAAATATGCAAGAGCATCGGGAACAGTGTTATTTCGAACGCATATTTGTCGCGGAATACCAGAGATGGAAATTTTCATTGAGCACAACGTATATTGAACAATCCAGCACGAATGATTTCGAGCGTGTATTATTTCTCGTGCTTTCGAGTCACATTTTTGGAAAATATCATACATTCGAATTGAATGTCATGGTTGACAACGTCATCGCGTTTTGTTTTCTGTAGCATTGATCCTGAAATTGAGATTATTGGATGTTTAAGAAGCGAAGAACTTACGTTTCCGACGCAATAAGTAAAGTTTTCTTTTTCTACTCCAAACGAGTTGAAATCTGCACTGGGAGAAAACCCAGCTGCAAAAATCCTCGAATCAATAAAAAGAACCAGCAGATACTTCATTATTTTAATACATCATTAATTGTAGGTATTATCGAAATACTTATTGAGAACAAAATAACATCGTTGAGTGAACTCAATATTTCTTTGTCAAGTTCAAATCTAGTGATGCGATTTTCGTTGAGTCAACTAAATTTTTCTCTCAATGTGGAGATTCAATTTCCGAGCATCTCAAAGTTGGGCATGATTTAGCGGCTGCTGACTCGCTTTTTAACGAGGCAATAAGAATTTATGAGAACCCGGGGTATGAGAAATTGAATGATCGGGGACCAGCTTATAGCTCTTTATTAGAAACTAATATCGGAACAAGGCATGATGGGTACGGTAGTAATAATGGTGGTAACAAAATTATGCAAGAGCTTTGGCACGTGCAAGTTAAAGGATCTTGCATGCAGATAACCGACCTCACTACCTTACTAACTCGCAAGGATAAGCATGGCATATTATATGAGTATTAGTGGATTCGATATCCCCTCTCTCAAGCCCCGTTAAAACGTGCCGAAAAGCCGTATTTTAGCCCGGATTCAACGTATTTTCCCGAAAAACTTTGGATGAAGACGTTATCGACGAAGAAAAAAAGAGAATGAAATCATGTGGAGCCGTATATCACAATCTTGGAAAAATTAGGTGGAATGCTGAGCTTGAATGGGCGTGAAGCTCTCGCTATTTTAGGCATTGTCTCCATTTCGGAGAGTTGAAAAAAATGAGACTCGAAAAACCATTCGTTACACCACCTCTGATTTATTGAAAACTTTTTCTATCCATTTTTTAACTTCGATCAATGGCCTTTTTCGTAATTTCATGCCTCGTGCGACTTTTTCCAATCGATAAAACCAGTTCTGAGTATATGTTTTCGTTATAATTCTATACGTTATAAACTTTTCGGCCTTATTTAATTCTGAAGAGCTTGCGCAAGCGCGAAAATGGCGTCATTTTGATATTTCGGACCGTAGTTCGATTATAATTTCGTTCAAATTGACATGCCGGTGTTGTGCTATTATTTAACCGACACGTTTGAAATTGAAATTTCGAAAATTCCAACAACAATTTACCCATGAAATATACATATAATTTGTCTTATTTGGATTCTAAAAATAAAACCTTAATATTCATGAAGCAGCGACTGATTTCCCGGAGCACGAAAATTCTCATTACCCACCATTCGCAATTCCGAGCGCGTCCATGTAATTTCGTATACATTTAGCGCTATTTTTTTTTATTGCGGGACAATGTTAATCGTCTATGCTTTTTTTTCTGCATAAGAACTATAGAGGATTGAACCAAGCTCAAATTAAAAATTGACTAGCAAGGTCAAGCTCGGCTTAAATTTTAATCTCCGAGTGAAATACAGTGCGAACATGGAATGGGTGGACGTTTGATAAACGAATCAGCAATAAGACTATTCACCAGACACAAAGGCATTCTAATTTCACAATTCGTACTCCGATCCAATATGAAATGTAGTTACTCACCCTTTATCACTTCTCATCAAACTGAACAAACGAGGATTTCAGGCATTTGGTTATTTCACGCTAGATTTCATTAAATAAAGATCTTTGAGATTCGCCATTTCTGTTTACTCGGAAGATTCGCTTCCGATTTACTCGTTCCTTCGTTCACATTTCTTCAGAGGAATTTACAGATTTATTCAAATAAAAATTAAGTGAACAGTGGCTTTTTATTTACATGGTGGAATATTTTTTAAGTCGAGTAATAATTTCATTTAACATACTTACCAGCATAATCTATTTAAAAATATAGTCTCCTTCACAAAAAAAATACGCGATTGAACAAACTATACAAAAATGCTCGTAACGAAAAATTGGAGATTTTTGCTATTCTTTCCGGTGCAAAATTTATATTTCTAAGTTCATTTGCATGTTCGGCCGTTTATATTGTTCAAAAGGCAATTTGTAACAATTTTACCGAGGCGCTTTGAGAAAATTTCATTCGCAAAAAAGATACATGCATTTGTTACAAGAATTTTTTACCGGCTAACTGAACAAATGCGTGTATTTTTTTTGTGAATGCATATTTTTTCAAAGCGCTATTGTAAAGTTGTTGCGAATCGTCCCGTGAACGATATAAATGGCCGAACATGCAAATTACCTGAGAAATAAAAATATTTACTGGAAAAAACTTCGTGCAGAAGATATTGAATGAAATTAATTATGTTGCATTATAAATATTTTTTCTACTTCACTTTGGCATTTGGCGGCCGAACTACTTTAAATTCAGAAAGTAAAATTGATTAAAAAGTTTTGCTTTTCCATCCAGGAATGCTCTATGAGATGGATGAAAAGTCGCTGTTCTCTTCATTTTTCAATTCAACATCGAAACAAATTTAATTATCAAAAAATGTTCATCGAGTTCACATTTCCAGGTTTTTATTTAACAATCGTCCACTTTCAATTTCCGTTTTCGGCAGTGTCGATTGGGTTTTTTCGAAAGTTTTACATTTCTGACGTGATTAATTTCCCGAACGTTATACACTGCTGGAAGAGAAGTTTGGAAAAATGAAATATTTCCTCGTATCAGCAAAAATTGGTGAAAGTATAAGGGGAGTAAATATTTCTCGTATTGATCGTTTAATCCTGAATTGTATTCCCGCGATGTATTGGCTCCACGCCTTGTTCTCTTCCTGAATTCTGGGGAATATTGCATTTATTACGTTTTAAAAATTTCATTACACCTCGAAAAATACAAAAAACAGAGAACAATCATCAAAAACATTAAAATCCGTCCATAAAAGTTCGGTTTCCGCCAAACCGGAATGAAGGGAGAAAATCGCGCTTTTCCTTCGGGAATAATATTTCAACCGAAAAGTATTATGCGAGTACGGAATAATTCAACTTTTCGCGTCTCCCAATTTCCGAAGAACAGAAGCTTCTATAAAATTATCCGCATGACGAATCTATTTTCCTTCCGTGCCCTTTTGAAACGCTCGAATTAACCGGGTTATTGATAAAATAATGCTCCATTAGTGCCTCGAAAGAAAGTCTAACTAACGCCTCGTCGTCTTGGAAACCAGTCAATTCTATCGACGTTTCACGTCATATTTACCGGGTGACAATTTACTGTTCAGAATTGGCGTTCCGCTCGGGGTTTCATTGCATGAGCATCCTTATTGCACAAACACGAATAAATAAACGTATTTGTGACAGTCGATAGAGCCATTACACGCTTTTCGACGGCCACGTTTACTCGACGCTTTGAACAATATTTTACAGGAAATTAAAAAAAAAACAAACAGCAATTTATAGCGGGCTGTTTTTTCTAGCGAATTACGTTCGTAACTGTGCTAATGGAACGCAGCTTTGTGTATTGGATCAAAGCAATATGACCAGTTTGAATATATGCATATTTGCCGCCAATAAAAAGCGATGTTCAAACGTAGCGTTGATTGTATTGATTTTTATCGCAAAACTGAAAAAATAATAATTCAATGTTCTCTCGCTTTATCGTATTTTTGAACAAATGTGATGCGATAATTGCAACGGTACTATCACGTTTCATTATCTCGAATAATATGGTTACGAGGATTCGAATCAAAGCGACGCTGTATAATTGATTGCACAGCATAAAAATTGATTAAATCAATCGTTAATGCGAACATTTGTTGTCGGCTTTAATCGAGTTTCATTAGAGCGATGACAGATGCGGATTTCGTTCGTCTCGCGCAGACTTTTGTATCGATGCCATAAGCCCGGGCTTTGGGTATTGGCACTTTTCATTTCGCGCGAAAGATCAACATTGTAATTTAACGAACTAGTTTCAGGCAGCTCGATTTACTGCTTTGGCGTTGTGTTACAAACTGTACCCTCCGGATATTATACTTCCTCTTGTTATTTGTAACGTGCCGATGGGATAGAAATTCTTTCGTCGTGTTCTGTCCGTAGAGAAAGAGAAGCACAAGAAAGGGAAAGAGCCAAACGTTATAACTATTAACTCTCTTCGGATCAAAAGGAAGTTTACTAAGTTGATGATTGGCGTGAAGATCCGAAATCCATTCTATAGATTTTAATCGCGGGAATTGCGAAAATGGGTCAGCGATTTCAAGAAACGACGAAACACTCGCTTCGGCGACTTTGGGAAATTCAGGCTTCTTAATAAAAAAAGTTTTTGTGCTTCAATTCGAGTCGAAGAATTTGCTCGAATATCATTTGACTCGTTCCGCAATTTAAAGTAACGATTTGAAGCGTATCAAACGTTTTCAACGTAATTGCAAAAGTTGAAGTTTTCGCGAGAGGAAGAAAAAAAAATCTCTTCCTCCTGAAAAGTTCTCATTGTTCGAAAACATTCTCATAAACTGACATCTACCTACCGTCGCATTTTTTCGCATTCAACGCTGTAATTATTGCAGCCTACGTGCTCAATTGTGAAAAGGACAAATACATTTTTAGCGCAGCTGTCGCTGCATCTGTCGTCGATGCGTGTCGAGTAGACATATTTCACCGAGCTGGAATCACGCTGAATTACTGCGCATCGCATGAAACGACGATGACCGATGAATGCAAATATTGAACTTTGATCCGAGCAGCGTGGCCTAATTACTCTAAGTAGGAACGTGTAAATATTCGTACTCCGATATCGATTATTTACCGTTTTCTTTGTTTATGTAAAAAAGCGTCTCCCTGGAATTTGTAAATCCCACCGCGAAACACGCCGTTATTGCTAATTTGTATGACCATTAAAATGTCCAAGTGATAACATTATTATAATACGATTATTGCACGCGTTAAATATTCCGCCGGAGACGTGAATTTTAGTTCGATTTATAACAACGTTAAAATTATCGGGGCGAAAAAGCATGGAATTGAAATGATTCTCCCCTTTCGACTAAAAAATGCAAAGGCAATCGTTCGCCAAATAAAATAAAGCCCGCGATAACTCGGGAGAAAGTGGCGCAACAACGTTTAGCGTAAAAATTATTCCCGGAGTTTCATTTCGTGAGTGGTATCGGGGGAATAGAAAATTTCCATGCTCAACTGATTCGGGCCGAATTAGCCGGTGCAGCTTGTGCAGTCATGCCAAAAGGCGATCGATCAGTAGTAATGAAAGTGCCCACCCTTGTTTCGTGATCTCTACTTCCTCGCGGAAAAAATTCGCTACTGTTGATTTTCATGAAAATCTTATTCATTATTCATCGCTTTTTCCGAACGGCAAGAACGGCAAAAGCGGCATGCGACGTTTGAATGATTTGTAAATTCGTTTCCTTCGGTTCTTCGGTTGCGCAAATCTAATGTAATTATACGATATTTCGGAACGCGGAAAAATGGGAAATGAACGCGCGTCATTATTTAGGAATGTCGAGGCACGGTGCTTTTTCATCCAGGCCAGGATTAAGCTAATGTGGCATCCAGCTCATCGCATTATCACTTTAATATTGCGCCACTCTCCGCATTCAAGAACACTCCGGCATAATTCAAAAGACCACCGCACAGCGTTTGCACGATTCAAAACCGTAATTTTAACCCTTTCAGACTGGGCGATAGCTATGCATGTCGCGACGTCTTTCATTCTCGCGCCTAGAGAAATGCATGGCATGTCGGTTGAATATTTTCAACTTACATAGAATACGCTACGTCGTCGCTCGCCTCGTTCACATATCCTCGAGCATTTTAGATTTATATAGAAATACCACCGCTTATTGCTTTTGTTCTCTCTTCACACTTGGATGCATTATTACAGCTAATCTAAATTATGCTCTGCCATGGAAATTAATTCGATATGTTGGAAATTACAGCACGGTTTACTAAATCGACATCGATTCATTTCCGATCTTGGAGTTTTTCCTTTTGTCTTTATTTGCGCACTGAAACAAAGTTGCTGCAGTCAGATTAAATACAAATATTCAGTTGAGAATTGTTTCGTTGAAACGAGCGGAACCGCTGTTGGAAGAACTAAAACGTTAGTTGAAATAACGGAAAATCTCAGTTTTGTTGTTTCCGGTAAAGTTTTTAATTCCTTTTCACGTGTACGTTAACCTTGAAGAAAAATTTGTATTACCTTTTTTTTGGATTTGTCGGCACTAAGAAGACGTAATTTTTTCTTCATTGTCCTTACAAATTAAAAACAGACCGGTATTGTTTGTTTTCTTAATTTTTTCTGACTTCTGTTATAGTAACTGCAGTTTTCTATTGTCTTGAAAATAAACTGAATCTTTTTCGTTAAGGTGGATCGATACTTTAATGAAAGGGTGAATTAGAAAAAATATTTATAAAGCAACGTCATTAATTACATTTAATATGCCAGTATAATTTATTTAACAACATCTTCTTCTTCACGAAAAAAAATAAGCCACTGAAAAAATTGTACAAAAATGCTCGTAACGAACAATTGAAAATTTTA
>JABFQM010003147.1:0-12591 GCA_022816865.1 Zelostemma sp. ZL-2020
CGTTCCTGACCATATCCTGAAAAGATTTGGGATTGTGAGCAATTTTTCAAAGTTTTTACTTCTTAAATTTAGTTACTGTTGGGGATTCGTACCGACAACGTATCTGTTGGCGTACAAAATCGAGGGATAACTGACGCTAGCCATCGTTTTCTTCTTGTAAAGACAAGCCACGCTGAATATCTTCGTGTTCGTGAAAGCGCGTACGTCGTAAATGGCTATTCTGTTTTCCTGGCCTCCCCGGAAACTCTTAGTTTCCGTTGTCGGTTCTGGTTTCAGTTCGTAAGAATGAACGGTGTCGTTGCTGCTCACGTCGACGTAGATTTTACTTATGTTTGCCAGTGGACAAGCACCGGTCAAACCCGAGCCAAAGAATTTCGGAAACGACCAATCCTGAAAGAAAAAACGCAGACTTAATGAAAACTGCATTGCATTCCACGGGCGTCGAGAATCCGGGAATCTCGTACTTGCAGTTCGGTCAGCATCGAGTCGTAGATAAGAGAAACCGTTTGCCGCAGCTCGAGTGATACTTTGGTGCAGTCCTGGTTCCTGCAAACGGTGCGAAAGTGAATCCCCAAGGAATGGTAATTTGTGTTGTGTATCGAGGCAGCTACCAAAAGTGTCGCCAAACCTCTCTGGAAAACAATAACAACAATTTCATTCCTCCGACTAACTGGCAAATTATGTCATTAAAAAACAATACATTTTTCAACCTTGGAATCACAAGGGAGTAACTTCTTGAACGGCGTTAAATTTTCAGTGCACACGGTTTCCCGAGGCAGCGAGGAGTAACGGAGAAACGTCGAGTTGGGTGCATGTCTGACGGCACTGGTCGGCCTGAAACTGAACTCTGGGGAGAGGCTGTTGGTCGAGTCCATGAAGTTTAGCGAGGTGCACAGCAATCCAGCCAGCGCGTTCGTCAACCCCTTCCATTCCTTGTCGACGCTGGAAAAAAAGTTAACGTCATTTCTCGGGAAGAGGATAAAAGTGCTTTGAGCAACGAGCACAAACTTTGTGACCCTCTTGTTGAACCAGGCAGTGATCTCTGCACCGGGACCTGCGTCGTGGAACGGATATCCCCAGTTTTTGTATTTCCACAGGCCCTGGGTCAACGTGACGTGCAGCTCTTCGACGCTGTGGCGGCTGATGATATCTCCGAGGCCTCGAGGAAACAAATGCGTGTGTTGAACTAGAAAAAGATTTTTGATTAGGATAACTTAGATATTTTTGTATTCGCTGTAGGAAGAATAAAGTGGAAATCGTTTATATTAATTTCCTGTTTCTTTGACAAATCGACGCGTGAATAATAAACGAAATATCTTCAATATTTGTTTTGTTATTGATGGCTCCTGGGATTTAGAGAGTATTTGTGACGCTGAGTTTTGCGAAAATCTGAATTTGTTCTTACGTGATTCAACGCTGTTTTCGGCTTCCCAGAGCGTAGTAAATTGAAAGTAGGCATAAACGTGACCACTGGGAAGCGGTTTCAACATCAACTCTTCGTGGAACGTGTCGCTTTGAGCCGACGCGAACATCAGAAGATTATGAATGATAAATGCAAGAAAAATCTTCGACGCGTAGCTCTTCATTGTTATTATTCAATATTTAATATAAAAATGTTTGCAAAATTATCACAGTACGGAAAGGGCGTTCATAACCTAACTTAAAACCCCGAAAATGTCAGTTAATGTCAACCGCCACAAATAACTTGTTACATTCCAACGTTTTTTAACACAAGAATGAACGAATCCCGACATTAATATATAAGGAAATGTGGGTCATGACGATAATTCAGACATTTTGAATGACACAATTTTTGATAAAATTGAAATCCGGTTGACTAATGAGGATTGAACATGGCGCCTTCTGAGAAGGATTTTCCATATATTTTTTTAGAACGAAACGCGGTTTTTTATACTGGAAAATTGCGTTTTTATCGAAATTTTCTATTCTGCAGCACGATACTTTAATATGAAAAAGTGATTATTCCGTGAGATGGAAATTTGTCGATATTGACGTTGGTTTAAAAAATCCCGCGCCGCAACATCTGATTGCAGCACGCCATCTTTCGGTCATTTTCAAAAATATTGAAGCTCACACACACACTCCTGCAAAGACTTTTTTCTTGCTCCCTTCTTTTTGTACATGGCGGTGTCGGCATCGTGATCATAATACACGATGAAGGTACAAATCGTCGAATATCTCTAAAATCCGCAAAAAATTCATCAAAATTTTACGCAATAATCCAATTTCGAAACACCGCGAATCTTTTTATATCAATATTAACTTCTGTTCTTCGTGAAAATTATCTCAGGGAAAATGTTGTTTTCGTGTTTACCTCGATTACCTCGACAAATCTCCGATTTCAATTTAACGAATCATAAATGTTCAATTTGCTTATTCTTCCCAGAAATTGTGAAAAAGTGAAAATGTCAGTTCTTGCTTAATTCGGAAAAATAATGCGAATTTCGACATAACCTCAAAATCTCGATCGATGTTTTTGTGACAATGTGTTTGTGTTCCAGTTAAACGTGTCATTCCCGGCTACGGGATGCCAAAAGCTTATCGAAATCACGGACGAGCACAAGCTCCGAATTTTCTACGAGAAACGTATGGGAGCTGAGGTCGACGCCGACGGTCTGGGTAACGAATGGAAAGGTTACAGAGTCCGTATCGCTGGTGGAAATGACAAGCAAGGTTTCCCCATGAAGCAGGGTGTTCTCACCAACGGTACAAAATTTATATCAAATCCTAAAACCTCCCATTTTTCATCGAACTTCATCAAAACATTCTGCAAATTCAATTACTGCTGAAAAAATCGTAATTTTTACGTAAAATATCGAAGTATTTCATGGATTCATTTTTAATTTCTACGCACAACCAACTTTTTAAAAAAAATCACTATCGTATTTGTAACTAATAGTTTTATTTTATTTTTTAAATCCAGGCAGAGTCCGTCTCTTACTATCAAAAGGCCACTCCTGTTACCGACCTCGCCGAGACGGAGAAAGGAAGCGTAAATCCGTTCGTGGTTGCATCGCCGACGCGAATCTCTCGGTCTTGGCACTCATAGTTGTCAGGAAAGGAGAACAGGTAACATGAAGCGTCCTTTCGACACTCGTCAAAAGCTTCATCTCAATCATATGATTCTGAGACATGTTAAGTCCAGGACCGATAACCGAGCATGGAAGATAAACTCGTTTTTTTGATTTGGGAAACTGCGGAATGATTTCCTCCCTTTTTCTCAGTGTACGAACGATACAGTTTCATTCCTCGTATTTTTCACAGATAATGACCAAAGAATTTTTGTGTTTTAGGAAATTCCTGGACTTACCGACTCCAACGTCCCTCGTCGTTTGGGACCTAAGAGGGCGAGCAAGATTCGCAAGTTGTTCAATTTGACGAAGAAAGACGATGTCAAGAGATTCGTCGTAAAGCGCCCGATTCAAAAGGAGGGCAAAAAAGAAAGATTCAAGGCACCGAAGATTCAGCGTCTTATTACTCCTTTGACTCTTCAGGTGAACTTTCATTACTTTTGGAATACCATTTTGGAGAGAGAGTTTGGTATTAATTTTGATTTTTGCAATTGCAGAGGAAGAGACATAGGATAGCTCTGAAGAAGAGGCGTTGCATGGCTGTCAAGGAGCAAAAGACGGAGTACATCAAACTCTTAGCTCAAAGACAGAAGGAAGCCAAGGCAAAGCGCGCAGAAGAGATCAAGAGAAGACGTAGTGCCTCCATGAGAGATTCCAAGTCTTCCAATACCCCGGCGGCGAAATGAAGTGACCATCTTTTTACAACTTATTGAATGTTATCCAATTCTAATAAAAACGGTCTCACCTACTTCTAGGATTTGTTTGTATAACTTTCTCTAACTCATTCATAGAAACATTTTTTGTTTATTTTGTTTATTGTTCATTCAACAGTTTTACAATCAATTTATAAATTATACTAAATTAACTTCAGTTTGAAGTGTAACTGTGTTCATTTTTTTATATTATAATTTAATTACATTGTAATTTATTATGCAGGCGACATTGTTGCTGAATGGGGAAAAGAAACTCGATCTTTTTTAAAGCGTTTCTAGTTCTGATGGAATGGGAATTTTGTGTTGAGCAGCGAATTTCTTCAGAGCCTGATATTTGGAATGGCAGGCGTCAATTTCATCTCGCATTTTATTATTGTTATCCTGCATCGTTTCCATGTCCCGGTACTCCTGCGTTTTCTCCGTCTCCAGCTCGTCCTTTTGCTCGATGCGCTTTATTCGGCAACTCGCGGCGTAGCCTCGATTTTTCAGCGTTCGTCGACGCTGCTTCATACGCACAATTTCCTCGCGGGACAGTCCTCGGAGTTTCAATTGACGATTCAAGTCGCGGACGGAAATTGTCACGAGCTCGTCATCGCTGACGTCGAGGCAGGGGCCTGGTGATAAAGGATCCTAAAAAGCATTTTCAATATGAACGAAATATATTTTCGAAATCGATAACGAAAATTCCGGTTCACGAAATTAATTTATTTCAAGAGCAATTTTAGTTATTTTATGAACTTCGAATAGATGATTGAAAAATGGGGAAAACAACGGTTTTTGATACTTTTGATAACGCGAATGCAGGGAAAAAAAAGATCGTGAAAAATGCTCGAGAAATGTGGCTGGAGGAGCCGTTTGACATGTAGCAGAAGAGCTTTGTATGTATTGTGACAGGTACACGTGGACGTCAAATTTACCATTATTATCGAACGCTTTCCATCCATATCACGCTTCCCCGCGAGCGAAAAAGTTATTTCCTTGGACGCAGCGGAGACGCCTTCGATCTGTTTTTTCGTGTTTTACGCTTTCATTGAAAATGCGCTTAGTCATTGTAAGAGATTGAGTTATGTCTCGTCCAAGCTGGACGCGTTTGCGAACGGCACGCGCTTGAAGCCTGAAAGCCACGAAATTTTCCATACCAAGGAATATTGAATATGCCATTTGCAAGAATAGAAAAACGATACTTTCCAATACTTTCACTCCGATATTCTCTTGTTATATTTTTTATTCAGGTGCTGTTTTGATACGGAAGTTTCGTAGTAGTTTAAATGGCGCGGAAATTTGAAAAAGTCGTTTTTCCTTTAATATTTCTAAGTGTTTTCAAGCTACGTTAATTTGGATCTAAAATGAATTATTATCGTCAAAAAACTGCGTTACAAATGAAACGATGCAGTTTTTTATTCCGATTCAATCGTTCAATCAATTGAAATACTTCGTAGGTAGTTTTGCTTATTAACACTTATTTTTAATGATTTAGTCGAAATGAAATAATTGATCAGTTTGAATTGAAACGCGCGCATTATGTATTGTTTTGACTGAAGTAGTTGAGAGGAAATATTCGGCGACGGTGGCGGGCGCAGTGGAAAACACCAGAAACATGGTAAATATTGAAACGGTTATGCGCGTTTAAAGTTTTTGTTGTTTTTCTTTGTTTATACACGGGGCAAGCTCCAAAATCTGAGCCGACAACAGGAAAGAAGCAATTTCGTTTGGAGGAGAACAATATTTTGAGTATCGTGAGTACTGAACAGTCAACAATGCGAAAACTTAATCATAATAATGTTTCCAAATGCGTGTGCGTGCATTGATCGGAAAAAAAATTCTAAGCTAGAAAAATTCAATTCAAATGTCGAAATGGAGTAAAAATTTAGAAATTTCGAATAAAGTTACACTTTTCGTATGAAAATGGCACCATCTTTTGTTTCATCAACGTACTATTCCAAACATCGGGAAAATTTTCTAACGGCTTCCGATAAGCAAATGAGAGATACGAAAATATAACAACATAGATAAGTACGTCGGTGTAGCCGTAAAATTTTCAAGTCGAGTTTCCGAAGTGTTGGCTTTGAGAAATGTTTCTCATATCATCATGAAACGCAACGTGGTTAGTTTACTCAAGTTCTGCATCCAAATCGTTTTTGTAGTGTTGTTGACGATTTCGATCTTTCGCTACGTACGAAATCCTCGAGTTTTGGAAAATTCGTTTCCGTATGTGGCCTCCCTAAAACAAGTAAGTTTTTATTCCGATAATTTCACTATTTAATCGAAAATTGTCATTTTATTCATTTGAAGTGAAACTAATTCTTCCTTAGTGAATTGGTTGGAATGTCACACAGGAATGCGTCATGGTGACGTCATATCCCCACTATACAGGGCATTGTGTCCCCGCCAAATCAGATGATTGGAATAGAGTCATTCTTCGAAAGTTAATACACAATAATTGACATAAGTACATTCAATAAACTTTCTTACGTGATTGACCGGTAATGCTGCAAAGATTGTAAAATACGCCGAATCAATCTGCTTCATGAAAGAACATCCATTAATGCAGACATACCCCAGATCAACAATTGTACAATCTGATCAATCGAATTTTACAATCATTGTACAATTTTTTATCAATCATGCTTTTCTGGTTAATAATTCATGTTATTTCGTAGGATGACAAGGAGAAAAAGGACTGGCACGATTACCAAAGTATGCTGGAGGATTCGAAAAAAATTGGTCCAGGAGAACAGGGACAACCGGCTTTCCTTTCTCGATCGATGGATGCAATAAAAGAGAAACTCTACCGAGTAAATGGTTTCAATGCAGCGGCGAGCGACATCATTTCGTTGAATCGTTCGGTACCAGATATCAGACATCCCGATTGCCAGAAGAAAAAGTACCTTCGCAATCTCGACGCTATCTCCGTCATCGTTTCTTTCCACAATGAACACTTCACGACCCTCCTGCGAACTTGTTGGAGCGTGATAAATCGTTCGCCGAAATCGCTTTTGGAGGAAATCATATTAGTCGACGACGCCAGTACAAAAGTCGAGCTTAAAGACAAGTTGGATGATTACATTGCTAAGAACTTGCCCATTGTTAAGATCTTTCGGTTGGAAAAGCGATCAGGCTTGATAACAGGGCGTCTTACCGGGGCGAAAGTAGCCAAGGCAAAGGTTTTCGTATTCCTGGATTCCCACACCGAAGCCAATGTCAACTGGCTTCCGCCGCTGCTCGAGCCGATCACCGAAAACTACAAAATCTGCGTGTGTCCTTTTATAGATGTAATCAAGTACGAGACCTTCGAATACATGAGTCAGGATAATGGCAGGAGAGGTGCTTTCGACTGGGAATTGTACTACAAGAGACTACCTCTTCTTCCGGAAGATTTGAAAAATCCCTCGAAGCCTTTCAAAAGCCCGGTCATGGCGGGAGGCCTTTTCGCCATTAGCGCTAAATTTTTCTGGGAACTCGGAGGGTGAGTTGGGTTTTTACAAAGCCAGGTCAACCAAGATGAATGAACACTCGTTAATCTCTAACATTTTTATCGCTAGGTACGACACGGGTTTGGACATTTGGGGCGGCGAGCAGTACGAGCTGTCATTCAAAATCTGGCAGTGCGGAGGCGAAATGTACGACGCGCCTTGTTCCAGGGTGGGTCACATTTACCGCAAGTTTTCCCCCTTCCCTAACCCAAGACGAGGCAATTATCTCGGTAAAAATTACAAAAGAGTCGCGGAGGTGTGGATGGACGAGTACGCGGAGTACGTTTACATGCGGAGGCCGCACTACCACTCCATAGATCCCGGGAATCTAGTCGAACAAAAAGCCCTTAGGGAAAGTCTCCACTGCAAGTCTTTCAAGTGGTTCATGGAAAACGTGGCCTTCGATCTGACCAAAGTTTACCCACTGGTAGAACCGGAGGATTACGCTTTCGGGGAAATTCGAAACATTGGCGCACCGGAATTGTGTCTGGACACGAAGAAGAAGAAAATGTACGAGAGAATTGTGGCGGATTTTTGCATGAAGGATGATTCGAAAATTAACGGAGAGCAGGACTTCCGGCTCACTGGGTATAAAGACATACGACCCAAGAGTCGTCCAGATTGTTTGGACGTGTCGCAGGGAAGTGATAAGGCCCCGGTTATCTTGTATTCTTGTCACAAGACCCAGGGTAACCAGCTATGGCGCTACGACCCTGAAAAGCAGTGGTTAATGCACGGCTATACCAAGAGGTGTTTGGATTTAGATCCTGCCGCCAAAACCGTCTTTGTTACGGGTTGCGATGCTTTCTCGTCGACACAAAAATGGAAAATAGAGACTCTTAATATGAAAGCCATCAACAACTGGGACGACTTGGGACTGAAAATGTGAACTTTCTATTTAAGAATGGATTTGTAATTGGAATTTATTATCTTCAGAGTGTTTAACTTTTACATTTTACGAATTTTGAAAATTTTATTTGACGTTACTTACTATATGATTTTTGACAATTAATTATATTAATAATAATGTTTTGGTGTGAATGCAGAATAGTGACACAGGTTTTCCCTTTCAGCATCGCAGCAAAAAGGAACTCTCATATATTTTTTAAATTTTTACTGAAAAGTTTACAAACTTATCACTCAAGGTTCAAATACTGAATCAGGATTTTTTCAAACCACAGAAAAATATCGAATCAAAGAAAGATCAAACAATTTGTTCCACATGTATTTTGAATAATCATTTTCACGTTCGTGTGTATTTTATAGTTACAGTTTCGAGACATGAATGGGCAAGATTATTGATAAATTCGTAATAATGTATCGAATATCTTTGTCCTGGAAACGTCTAGATTGTTGAAATTGTATCGGCTTGTGTTTCTGGGCGCAAACTATTTTTTATTGTCGAGGCAATCTCCGTTGATGCTTATTCTGTTGATTGCAATTGTAATCGATCAAACAGTTGTTTAAGAATAAAATAATTTAAATGAAGATCACTCGAATTGTCTGCTTTAAAGTCTACATTTACACTGATACAGAAAATATGTATTAAATTCAAAGTCTCACGATTTTGATTGTTGTTTAATTGAGCTGTTTTCACTTGAAAAGATGTTAATTTAGGGTATCTAAAATTACTTTGTGCAAATATGTAACTTGAAAGTAACCGAAGGGAAACATGAATAAAATTAATTTTTCAATCCAGGATCTGGGAACTAATGAAAAAATATTCCTCATACGGAATGACAATAATTGTGATAGTATTTCGAGCTTGGAATATACCCAAAATTATACTTTATCATGTTTGAAGAATTTAATACGTGAACATTTTACCTTTTTAAACGGTAAATTAGTTATTTTTGCAACTGAAACCGTTAATTCTTCAAACCATTCATAATTCCATTCAAGTAATTTATGCGACGCTTTGTGATAGTTCATTAGTTTTTGTTAAGATACATTTTTGCACTTTATAACTTGGAGTGTAACTTGAGGTAAACTAAGCTTAGGTTGCGGTTCATTGCAAGAGCTTTGACAAATTTAAACGTGGACGTAAAAAATAAGTTCAGCGATGGATTTGTTATTCGCATCACTCTGGAAAATGTTCCAGAGTTCAGATGTCTCTTCTTCATAAGCCTGCAAATAAATGGCAGATTAGCAATTGATTTGACATTGTTTTTTTGAAACAAAAAAAAGTTTAAGAACTACTCCCCTAGCAGTTCGCGGTCTCGACCGTTTTGGTCGAGACTCGGTCGAGACTTGGTCGAGACCGATGGTCGTTTACGAAAATCGTCGAAAATAGCGTATATACTCGAAAACTTTTTTCAGAACTTGATTTCTAATCGAAAAGTGAAGACACTCACAAAAATTGGCATCGATCAATTGTCTAAATCCGACAAAAACAGTAAAAAATACACGGCAAGCAATATGATATATACAGGTAAGGTAGGATACAAACTTATCGATAAAACAAACAAACACAAAAAAACACCACACAACAACAAATATTTTTACACCTAGTCAATTCTTTCATATTATGTTGAATTTCTACCTCTTTGGAAAAAACATTAATTTCGATTTCGACGATGTCCAGGGCCTCGAACCATAGGATTGTCCGTTTGGTGAAAATTACTTTGCCAAGCTCCTGAGAAAGTGTTTCGAGGAAGTGGAAGAGAACTACAAAAATCCATCTTTTGAACAGGGCTTGCGAACGCTTCGTCGGCTCGTGATTGCCACGATAATCGTAATGTACTTGAGAACGTAATGTGCTTAAGAACGTAATGTACTCAGGAACGTAAGCGTCACGCCGCTTTAGGTGAAGTTTTATGTTAAGAATATCGACCGTAATACGACCATCGCGAAATCACTCTCGGGAGTCAGATGAATCATAATTATGTCGGGTTTCCTCATGAACTCCAGTTTCCAGTTTCGTACTCTCTAACCACTATTTTGTCGACGCACACTTGCAAAAGGATGAAAATTCTTATGCTGCTTCTGGAAAAACTTATGGGGAAATACGGGCACGTAAATTCTTTTGTTATACAAAAGTTGAATCAATTGATTCGGCACGACAATGCAACTTGCAGGTAACACGTGAAGAGAGTTTTGAAAATTCTGGTACTGTACTATTCTACATTTCCCGAGTCACGTCATTTTATCTGGTCTCTTTTTAAGTAGTTTATAATTCGAAAATATTAGCAGATTTTCTTTTTTTTTCGACAAGTTTTAATATGAGAATAATTAATAAGTTTATAGTGATGAATCTATTCTTCGCATATATTGTTGTTTTTCTTTTGCATTTTAGGAGTTCGGCTATTTCTTCATAGGCCTGAACTTAGAATACAGATTATAAATGAAAACTACTCTCGCTTATCAGTCAGTTTTGACGATGAAAAAAATTAACATTTTACACTATTGATCAATACCACAATTGCAGGAACCGTAGTTCAGATGATACATTCCACCTATCGAAATTTCAATAAATCAATATACAGCTCTGATTGTTAACGAATTGATGTACCAACGAAAAAATTGTGAGTTATATAAATTTCGTTCAAACTCAGGATAACTCTGCTACCTAATTGTTAATTAATTCATTACGAAACTTCTATATTCGACGTTGAAATTATGAAAGGGTAAAAAAATATTGCTACCGTAATCATATGTTCTAGGTTATCGAAGATGTCATGGACTAAACTATCCTCGTATCACTCAGTATATTTTATCTATTGACGTGTTAAAAAGCAATGTTCCGATGTGAGTTTTGTGAATTTTCATTCTATTGTATCGAATGAAGTAGATTATATTATTGTTTCTGCAGTGAAAAGAGTCTGCACGTCGATTGATGGTCAGTAAGGTTCAATTCTTATTGCCCTGCCCGAAAGCAACATCTGTTTTCCATTACAAGCATTGCAATTGTTATAATGAAAATGTGGAACAAGCATTACAAAGAAGACGTGAATTGCGTGCTTCGCATCGAAGCATATAGCACTCTTCCCCGGAATTTGGCCCATCAGGGACGTGACAGTTTAAGAGTGAATCCTTAAGAAGACGCTTCGAGGAGGTGAAAGATGATTACAAAAATCTGTCTTCTTCGAAGCACCGAAGATGCATGTTACATCAGAGTGTTCAAACAGCGCGATGGCTCATGATTACAGCAATTTGCACACTTTACCTAGCAGGATTTTTTCGACGCATTGTTGCACCGATTATGGCGAAACCCATCGTTGTCGGAAACAAAACCGTCAAGCCGTTTCTGCAGCCGTTTTACATTAAAAATATCAACCGATATGAAAACCCTTATCACGAGATTCTTTCCGTTAACCAAATTTTTATGGCTTTCGTCTTGTATAACACTACTCTGGCTATGAATATTTTTACCAGTGTTTTAATGGCACACGCTTGCGGCAGGCTAAATATTATTATGCTGCTTTTGGAGAATCTTGTTGACGAGAGCGGGACCGAAGAATCTAGTAATTTAAAAAAGAAATTCAGTTATATTGTACGGTACCACAATGCAACGTTGAGGTAAAATGTGAAAAGATTTCGGTACTTCTTTTACTAGAAACGATGAACAACTAAAAAAAAATAGTTTCACGAATCGGACGTTATGAGATACACAAAAATTTATGTTTCAGATTTATTACAAATATAGAAAATTCTTTAAATGTAATTATTTTTCTGAATATAATTGAATTGCCGTATTTTATCATTCTGACCGTGAATAACTTGCTCGTGGTATGTCAAAATTTTTAGTAGACTGCGAAAACATAATGCGGTAGGTTTCATTATTTGCGCAATTTCGGATAACCCATTCTTCTAATGCAATGCGATAAAACACGATATAATTCGATACAATGTAATGAAACTTATCGAGTAAAAAACATTCACTTTTAGAGGTACCAGAATCATATGTATCATGTTTTTTTACAGTTGCTTCAGAGGAAGGATTACGTTGGAGGACTAACCTACGTCGTATTTATTACGTTTTGCTCTATAAACACGTTCATAATTTGTTATATTGGAGATAATCTCACTGAACTGGTACATACATATATATTTACACATACAGATTTTTAATAATATAGTAAATCGTTTGTAAAAAAACACACTGTTTCAGTGTAAAAAAGTTGGAATAAAATTATATGAAACTAAATGGTACGGTTGCTCTGCGTTGAAAACATCCGATGTAACTATACACTGAAAAAAATTTACTGTTACGGCAACAGGAAAAACATTGTTAAAATTCGGCCCGAAAGTAATTTTACTGTTGTGTTTACATTGGAAATTCCTGTTACGGTAACCAGAATTTTATTGTCAACT
>JABFQM010003148.1:0-12590 GCA_022816865.1 Zelostemma sp. ZL-2020
CCAGAAAAGAAAGACGCGAAAACGGCCGACAAGCAAAATCAGTCGAATGGTTATCTAACCAACGGCAAGTTGCAAAATGGAAAGAACAAACAAGCTTAAATCGATCATGTTCGAGCGATGATAATAATAATAATAATAATAATAATAATAATAATAATAATAATAATAATAATAATAATAATAATATAGCGATGTTGGCGAAAGTTGAGTTTTTTTTCAACTTCCAAAGTGACGATAAAAAATCATCATACGGACAAAAGCAATAAAATTTGTCGTCACAATTGCAAGATAATAAAAATACGAAACAAGGATAAAAAGGATGCGTTCAATCTCAATTGCATTCTTCATATTCACTTGTAGCTGAGAGATAAATAGGAACAGTACTGAAATTCAAGCTTCGATGTATCATTGAATGCTGTACAGACTCGAACGTGCCGACAATTTGCTCATCGAACCATTTCTGATCATGGTCGAAGACTAACTTTTAAGTTGTATGTAGTTAGAGTTGGCCTGCAGTGCTCGTCTATATATTAGATAACAAAGAAAAGAAAAGCTGATCGTAATTTGTGACAAATTACGATTGCATATTAAAATATTGTACGCGTATACTTCCAATCATTCGACTTCCTCGACTCTCTTGCTTTATATCATATATACGAAATAACCCGAGAGGAATGTTTTTGCGTTCACTTGTTTCTTGAAGATAGCGGACAAAGAGTTATATTCGAGGAATTTTTTGTAAATAAAAAGTCGGTTGCTCGTAGATTTTGCAAAATTTGTTTAGCTCAACGATATAATCGAGGCTTATTAAATATTCTGATACTATAAGCGAGCGATATCATAGTAATTGGGAAAAAATTTCTTTCCGAGTGTGCAGTGAAACGCAATAAGGGTAAATGCTAAGAACAATTACAATTTAGTTTATATAGGTACGTATAGCTAAATAATTATATGTATAAGCTCATCGCATAAGGAGGATATTATGCATTTGCTCCATGACTATATTGATAATTTAAGTTTCGATACATATTTCACATTTTCATCGCATTCAAGAGTTGAGAAAACCTGCGTAAAAGCGGCAAGTGAAGTATATATCGCGGTTGATGAGCTTTCAAGCCTCGCTAAGCACATTTATTCGACGAGGCGCACATTCCATGACACCCCGCCGCCCGTAGGATATTTGCCATGAAAATATACTTACTTGCGTGGCGTAAAATTCATGCACGTAACATGCCATATAAACATATTATATAACATTTACCTAACCTTAAAACTAGGAAGAGCTCGCAAGAGATGCTTAAATTCGAAAATGAAAATTCGGTAAATTTACGTTGTAAAGTTCACAAAATTGATGTACTCATATTTTTACTGTAATTTTACGAATTATTGCTTATTCATTTTTGCGCGCGAGGAGTCAATCTTTCTTCGATGAAAAACAATTTCGAGCAGAGTCAATTTTTTACCTAGCGTCGTATAATATATAGGCTATATCATATTCCACGTTAAGTTTATCAATGTATTTTATAGTTATTTGTAAAACGTCAATATATTATACAATCTTATAATTGTAGTAGGTAATGTAATTTTCACTTTATCATACATGACAAATCCTTTTATTTATGTTTACAAAACTTACGGCTAATTTTCGGGCAATACGAAATCCATCGATAATAGATCATCGTTACAATCGCTTTTACATCAAGTGTTTGCAAGAAATACATTTCGGACGGAGTAAAACATGTATCTTAAATATTTTAAAACGTAAATGACTAAATTTAATATATATAAATTTCAAACTAACTATATATTTTACACATTTACACTCACGTACCTATATATAAGCAGTGTACAGATTTGTCGCAATGAAAAGCTTTGAAAAATCATACGTCTCAAGGGAACACACTTGACGTTCATGTTTCATTTCAATCGCTCGTCGCGAGGCTTATTATTACAAACGATCCATAAAATTGCACGAGATTCAATCGTTTTTCAATCGTAGCTCGAAAAGTTGATAGAAAAACAAGTGCATGTAATCCGGTTAGGATTATTATATTCGTATGTAAAAATGTTGAACCGAGAACGGGAAGTAACTGGAATCAAGTCTTGTATAAGGAAGTAAGACTCGAATTTGTGCCGATGACAATGCAGTTGTTTTCATGAAAAAGCAGAATAAAGATTATTTAAAGATTCGCTCTCCGAGTAATTATGAAAGAGCAACGAGTTTTCGAAGATGAGACAATATTATGTTGCCTGATATATTTTTCCGAATCTTGATATGTCATACGTTCGATAGTTTTCCTAGGCTTTTTTCGATTTGTAAGCTTTTCTGTAAAAGTCAGTGAACAGATAAATGAAAATGACGACATTGGTGACGAAGAAGTAGGTTAGAGCTTTCGGCATCGTGCAGTCCATTGCCAAAATCAACATTAGGTAGGTCAACATTATGCCAAATTGTACCTGAAAGAATTGAAAAATAACATTTTCTTCCCATGTTCCATCACGAATTTGTCTCTTAAGAAGAAGAAGGACCTACCAACTGTATCGTGGTCATATACTTTTTCCACCACAAATATTTTCTGTATCGCGGTCCGAGTGCTGCTATCAAATAATACGAGTACATGATTATGTGAACCACGGAATTGAGGAAACCCAAAAGAATGCCTTGTTCTCCGGGAAGTAATTTCAAGTAGCACCAAGAAAAGAGAGCCGTGATTGTGTGGTGATAAACGTGGAGGAACGAAACTTGATTTTGCTTCTTTCTCAGCACGAAGAATACCTGCGGGAAAGTCGTCTTTTTCAATATCAAACGAGTCTTTGCTTTTAGCCAAGTTTATACTCACGGTGTCGAGGAGTTCGGTGATTTTGGAAAAAAAGTACCACCACGCACCTCTCGATAGCTATAAGCACAGATGCATTATTATCGCAATGATGATTCGATCAACAATTTTGAGTGAGAGAGAGTTTTTTAGAAAAAAAAAAAAAAAGGAACCCACCGCTGTTTGCAGTAGAGTGTTATCTTCCGTGGGTAATTTTTCATTGGAGCACGTCGTTGTAAAGATAAACTTGGTAAAATCGACTTTGAGCGCCTGAAAGAGCGAATAAACATTGCATTGGATTGCGTAAATTCATTTCTACAAAACGACGATTCATACGTCGAATCATGTACTCACCAATGCGGATAACCAAATACTAAAAACCACTTGGAAAGCATTGTATGCTATCATTAGAGTTTTCAATTCGAACGCCGCTCGATCCTTCATCATGTTTGGCCCAATTTTCAATACGAAAGTGAGATACACCGCTAATATGCCTAAAACTGGGCCTGGCGAGCTCATCAAAGGCCAAGTATCTACCATTGGATCTGAACAATGCAAACGTATTTCGGTTTAACGTTACTCGGTTGATCGTCCTCATTAAATTATACCGACTACGGTCCAGGCGGCAAAGCTATTTTATATTCGTCCTTGAAAAGTGTGCTAACCAAAGAATTAACGAGGATTCGCCTACCACCGGCTCGTTTTTCACTTTCGTTTAGAATATTGCTACGACTTTTTCTCATCTCATCATTCGGATAATTACCGGATATCATTCAACTGACCTTTATTAGTTTCCAATATTTCGTTGTAGTTACTAACTACCAAGCCTATTATGTTCGCCATGTTGCTTTAGATCAACGGACGGCCAACTCCAGTTCTGAAAGAATAAATTCATTAATTGCTTGCACAAGAGCTATATTTTTTAGCTTTTAGTTTAGCAATATTTAATGGAAGGATCGCTTCCTCGAGTCAAAAGATTAATATCATCTGATTTTACAACTTGCGGGAACAATCTCTGAAACGTGCCGCAATGAGAGAAATTCCTCGACACGATTAATCGTTTCTTCGAATTAACGTAATATTCTCGCTGTGAAATGACATTTCGCAATGGTACTTGATTTTGATTTTATTTTAGAAAACGTCTTACGAAATTCTATGCTGATTCGCATCGAGGTATTTTTCGTGCGCGGTAAAGACCGAATGAAAATACGTTTTCAATTCTTTTTTTTCGAGACCTTGTCGTAAATCATGATTATTCATCTTTGCGACCGCGCTCGGGTTTCGATACGCTCTTACTTTGCCATTTTCAACAACAACACCAACAACAACAATCTGAAATCAATGGATAAACAGCTTTTAAAAACGACGCATGTCGCGTCTCTTCTTTTTCTAACAAGTGTTGACTGTGGTAATTTACTTGGAAACGCCGACTTTGCTTAAACAAACATCCCCGCGATCTTAATTATTGACGATTCACGTGATTTTTCAAATAAAACGTCATCACGCGGCTCTCTCTCTCTCAAGATTTTTGTTCCATACATTCCCCTCGTCAAACTTAATTTATTCTTTTTCTATTCCGGTATTCGATTTAATCTAAAACTCCGTATTCTTATACTCTCGGCGATTATCGAGTTTTTAATACAGTATAGTTTTTTTCCTCTTTTTAATGGAATATACGAATTTGCGAATACGAATATACTACGAGTAGTTGTGCGAAGCTCCTGCGGAAATAATTTGGTATTTCGTTTTAAAATTTTCGTTGATGTAAAATATGTAGAAATGCCGCGACAACGCGCACGATTCATCGATTTCAACTTACATTGATAGTTTCGGTACTCGATCCTCAAGACGAGCGAAGAGACCGCGAGGGACTTTCCCGGTGGAGAGCGGCGCACCAGAACAAACTTTTACGAAGCGAAACGTCCGAGCGCGAACCGAAAACTGACATGATTTGGCCCGAAGCTGAAAACCTGAACGCCCACTGCACGCGCCCCACTCGAATCATTACAACTTTTTGTTTTACTTTTTCTTCGAAAAATATACCAATACGTTCCGAAGAATACGCATGATTTACATGCGAGTACACCTTTTTCCTATCTCAATGAATTTGTTTTCCCGATGTAACACGTAGCGTGACCTTTTTATCAGTAAAAAAGACGCCACACGGGCACACGCGTAAACGTGACTTTTTATGTAACTAGAACTCGACTTTTTTACACCTTTCACAGAAAGTCTTCCAGAATTTCCAAGTCACGGTGTACCATAAATTCTGACAACCTCTCGTACCTAATAATTCGATCACTCAAAATTCGAAATACCTTTTCATTCTTTTTTTTTTGTCGACTTTTGTACGTGTCTAAACAATGCGCAATCATGGCCTTGAAATGCATATTGAAAATATGTTCTCATAATTATTTGAATAGATGAAATATTCACCGAATTGTTATACTCCAGACGTGCCTGACCTTTTTTCATACGCAATTGCCGTATCGGGTCACAGTTATAATATACTTGACCGAGTTGAATTATTTTTAGAAACTCCTCGTGGAATTTCCAATTTCATTCGCGTATGATTTTTCCCGGGCTAACTTGGAAAAATCAATCTCAATCTTATAACCGTTTCGTCGGCGAAATCTTAGCGACATATGTATCGCGTTATTTAGAGATTGATGATGATTCGAATGGATTTTGAAAGCTTACAGCGAGAAAGGAGTCGACGGAACAAAATCTTTGCAAATCAGTGCAAGGCTCGAGTCAAGTTGCAATTAGTATAGGGCGTAAACTCATCGAATTCATTGACATGTCGCGATTTTTGATGCTTAAAAATTGGAAATATCGTAGTTTATCCTTGATACCGTTGATTTATGCTAAACCGTGAATATTTCAATGAAATTGAAATCTTAATTTCCCATTAAGAAGTATGCAAAAATTTTTATTAGCATCGCGCAATTAATGCGTTTAATTTTAAACGCGAGAAGCGTTGAAAAACTTTTCGTTTGGAGATTTTTCAATCGAAAAAATAATTTTGCGTCATCCATGGACACCGCACCGGCTACATAGTTATGCAAGAAACACGAGAGGATCATTTAGCCGGAAAAAAGTTGTTTGTCGTTCCGAATCGCGCGCGGACACGATTTCGTGGTGTTTAAAAAGTATTCTATACTATACGGCAAATATTGCAACTCGAAATGTTCAACGTTCTTTTTGTCCGAATCTTCCGAATTGTGTTTATACAACGTTGAACATTTCTTTTCGAATCGAGCGTCGATTTTTTCTCGCAAGAAAAAGCGCCATTATGCCAACGGCGATTCGTCGTCGCGTTGCAAAATCGAGATTAAAAGCTCCTAGAAATGTAAAATTAATCGATGCAACACCATCCCGTAATCGATCGATTCGAATTTTGCGCAATACCAAGGCACTATTTCAATAAAAGCGATTAACATAATTAATAAAAGCAACGCGGATATAGTGAAATGAAAGACACTCTTACTTTCGAATCGTTGCTCGTGTGCGTGCGCGCGCGCGCGCGCGTGGACAATGGTCCTCCCGCGAGGAAATGAAAAATGAAAAATTGGCGACAGGCGCGCCGAGTAAAGCGTTTTCGCTGGGTGAGCGAAAACGGAAGCAGCAGCTCTCCGAAATGTATGGCTTCGAGCTGCTTCTCAAAGTGGCACTATGCCGAAAAGAATCGAGAAGCGTATTATAACGGCACAGTGTATTCGGAGCCACGAGATCATCGTCAATGGTATTTACTACAGCACTGGGCGAGAGACGATCCCAAGACGCTTTTTGACTAAGTAGGACATCGTCGTCGCGTTGTCGGATACCTCTTTCCCTTAACAGTTATATTTCTCACCGTCCTGGAACCATGGACCCAACTCGTCGACGAAGGAATGTCGCGCGGGTATAAATATGTCATGAAAGAGAAAATGAAGTTGAAAAAGGCAACCTCCATTATTGTTGCCTCGCGTGTATTATTAACGAACACAACTTTACGAAAAGCTCGCTCTTGTCTCGATTGTTTTGTAACATTGCGGATATTAAAGAAACTCGTTTGAACGTTCTTACGATAAGGTAGCTATGACATGTAATTTATGCTCTTCGCTTTGGGCCGAACTTTTTCATCGTAAAATGTCTCAAATATTATATTTTTTTGAATTCATAGCTCCTTGGGTGACGCTGACGCGTGAATAATCAAAGGTATAGTGAAATAATGCTAATGATACCTGCCCGACTGACTGTTTTTTTCAACTCAATGTTAAACGTAAATTATTTGCATAAAATGTAACACCACCGAGCGGAAATTTATTCCCATTTATTCTCGCGCAAGAAAAATTAGCTTCTCAATTGTATGGCGAACAAAAGAAATGGTTCGGTATTGGCAAATCGAACGAGAGATGCAAAGGAGGTAAGAAAAAGCATTAGAAATGTCTACGCAAGCTTAAATATTGATATTTTCCGTTGGTCAACTTTTTCCTGACAAATGAGATCCAGTTAAGCAAATATCATTAACATATTGCAGAGGATATATTTGGCAATATTCGAGTAATTTTTTACATTCATCAACGAAGCGACCTTCATTTACGATAAACCGTACGAATTACAAAACTTGAAAATGTTTACGATTCTCATTTATATTTTCCGAATTTTTCGAGCAAAAAATTGAAAAAGTTCGAAAGAAAAAGTAAGTTTGCCGTTTTTCTTCCGATCAAAAAAGCAGCAGCCTCCGTTTCGTCAACTTCCAAGCCTCGAAAAGTCGAAAACCCGAAAACTCGAAAACGATATTTCTCATTTCTTGCCAATACTTTTGTTGCGTATGTTTCTTTTCTTTTTTTGGAATTCATCAATCAGTCGACAATGTAATTTTCGTATTTATGGTATTGGCATTGCGGTAAACACAAACGTAACTTTTGTTATCATAACATTTGTTCGTTATTTGTTCCTGCTAGTGCGCAATGTATGGGACGAAGCGACGCTAATGTTTCAATCGGAATGTTGTTATTTTTATCCTTGCAAGTTTGATCGTTTCAGCAAAATTTTGGTCATTTTTATTCGTAAAAAATACTTGAAAGCAATTACCTTCCGTGTCGTGTTCTTGGGAAAAGCAAGAAAAAGGCTGGAAAATTCGGCTGGATCGAGATGAGATCTACTACTTCTATTACTATAGGACTATAACTACTACTCAAATAAAGGGATCTTTATTCATTAGAGGATTACGGAAATCATCATATTTACAAATTATTGTGTCGCATAAAGACATAAAACGAAGACACGAAACGAAACGTTCTAAATAAATATCTTTCATAACTATAATGCTACGAAATATGTGTGCGAATGTAGAAAAAAGTTGTCCGAAATTGGACCAAGTTGTCGGAACTTGTTTGATGTCAACGTTTACAAAACTCGTTTCACTATTTTGTAATCGGTACATTGATTCGTTTTCCTGGGCTTCATTTTCTATACGTATGATTTTACGCATGCGAAGCAATAAATTATTTGACAAAATCATTGGGATCGATTTCTTTTCGAAGCTCGTCTCTTTTAATCTGGGATCAAGATAATAAGTACTTAATTTACATTACACGTAAGGCACGTAAGACATGTTTATTTGCTACACATATATTTCATAGATGCCGGAATTCGGTTGACGAGAGTCATCTTAAATAAACAAGGAAGAAAGTTGGATTTTCGTAAATTTTGTTATCCGCGAATGCAAGCCGACGTGGATTGACAGGATAGACTCCTAGACTCTAGCGCAAATTCTTATAAATACTCGACGAATGACGATTTTTGTGCTCTCTACTATACACTGTCCGAAAATAAGAAAATATAATCCAGTCGCGCTAGAAATGTTGAGATTAAGTTGGAAATTGCGCACCGTTGCACCGTTGTTATCTATATAGTTTCTCTATTGACTTTTGGACGAGCCGTTCTGGGAATCTTTTGCGTATCCATTTTGCATACTCTTGCTGGGCTTTTTAATGTACGCTTTGTAGTAGAAGTCGCCAAAGAGCACGATCATGAAAAGGTTCTGCGGTATGAAGATGGCGGCTGGCCATCTGGGAAAGCCGCAATTTTCCGTCCACAAGAGTTGCGAGAAATGGAATAGAATGAGACCGAACTGAAGTAGCTGCAGTTGAGTTATGTATTTCTTCCACCAAGGTTTACCTAATTTCAAGGAAGTCATCAGATAATGGCCGTACATGATGACATGTACGAACGAATTGATAAGACCTGGAACAAATGATAAGTTGACACGTTCGATCATTCGATTGGCATGATTTCGAGGACTCTTGTTAAGCAAACAGTTGGCGGACTAACCCAAAAAGGTAACGTGGCCTCCGGCAAGGTACTTAACACCGCCCCAGGTGCCGGCAACCATTCCTACGTGATGGTATACATGGAGAAATGATACCTGATTCTGCTTCTTTCTGAGTACGAAAAATATCGTATCGAGAAGATCGATTATCTTTACAATAAAATACATCCATACCGTCCTCGCGATCTATACATTATTCACATTATTTACATTATTTTTTGCAAATTTCTTCGTTTGCGGCAATGAAGAAGAAGACAACAAATCTTTACCATTATCGCATCCGGGCTATTGGAATAGTCGACTGGTTGGCATTTGAAACTGTAGTCCTTTAACCATGCTAGCGAGCAGGCCTGTTACAATTCGCAAACATTCATTATTATTTTTAGTTATTCCTAATCGCTTTTCGTATTCGTCGTCGCGAATACTCGTGTTAAATTTGCGCAAGTTGCAAAAAGCACGCTACCTTGTACACGAGAAATGCACTTATAACAATTTGAAAGACATTATATATCTGCATTATCCTCTCGAGCTTGAACGGTTTCCTACGTGCCATCAGTCTGGGTCCAAGATTATTAACGAAATACAAATATCCAGTCAAAATAGCAAGACCTGGCCATGGCGATGCCATGAGGAACCAATCCTTCGTTCTAGGATCTTGCAAAATCAAATTCAAATTAATCCAATGTTTGGAGACTCGAAAAAAATTTCTCTTCTCCTCTTCAAAGTTAAGTACTCTTCGCAAAGTGAAGAAATAGACCTATATTGTATTATTCGTTACATTATTTCATATTTCTTATGCGCGCGCGCGCGCGCACATAAGAATTTCAAGGTCCGAATAGAAATTTTCCATATCTACAATCGCTTTGAACGGCAAAGTTATGACCCTGTATATTACCACCGAAAGCGGAATGCTGTCAACTATGCCTTTTAGGATAAACAGCGCGAATTCGAGTCGTAAGATATCGATTTGTCAAACTCATAAATTTCATCACGCGTCTCGTAAATGTTCCAAAACAATATTTTTAGCTTCCTCATTTAGCGGAGATAATATATAATACTCTTCTTGCTCGATTTTAATTTATTAAACAAATGATTTATGCGGAAATATTCTAAATTGAAGGAAAAAACCATTGGGAATGACCAAGTACTGCCAAGGAAGTTTTGCTGTTACCGATAAGGTAGTACCAATTATAATAGGCCGCGCGGTCAAGCGAAATATAAGTAATGGAGCAATTATGTATTATCGGAACGATTCGTCGATTGAAACGTGCCAAGGCAAATGTTTGCCTGTGAATGGTGAAAAGAAAAATACTTGATTGATTACTAAATTGTTTTCAGGCAAAGGTTGGCATTGCGTTTTGGTATGATGGAATGTAGTACGACATTATAGTACATATGATGAAAAACTTTTTAGGAAATTTTCATTACGCTTGGGTAATTGACGAGCAAGTTTTGTGACTTGGCGGTATCATCGCCAAGTCATCGTTTTCAAGACGTTTCAAAAACCAAAATTTCGGATCTTGTCAATTAACGCTTATTCAAATGTGCTGAAGGAAAAAAAAAAAAAAATACGAAAATGTATAAACATATTGTTTATGGCAAGTTTTTTTTTATCGAGTCAACAGTCGAATTATTCAAATAATACGTAATCGGTCTATTATCTTTTTCACGCTATCAGTAATGACAGAAAGTCCTTGAGGCGTTTCTTTTTTTCTATTTCTAATGCTAGAGTATCTACAAACATATGTTCCAAATGTTATAAATTGATAATAAGTCATGTTTGTAATGGATCAAATATCGCGAAAAATATATCTCTATAGGATTGGAGGAAATTTGTCGAGTAAAAGAAAGTTTGGAATAAAAACCACTTATACCTGCCACTTCTTCGTTAAGGTAACGATAACCTTTGATGAGGGCTCTTATCACGGTAGCCATGCTAATCGATGTAACAACAGCACGTCACGTATCCACCAAATATTCGCGCGAATCGTCATACGATTGAAAAACTTTAACGGCGACTCGCTTATGTTTCGTGGGTAAAAGCCGCATAAAGTTCCAATCGAGAGAGCAAGAGAGAGAGAGAAAGTTGATCGAAGGATTGCTGTTTCGAAATTCCGTTGACTCTTTTGATGTACCCTTTTTGCCCTTGATTGAGACTCGCGTCAACTTTTTCCCGAGATCGTGTGAGCCTTTTTTCGAGTTCGACCCTTTGGTTTCATAAACACTGAGAAATATGTCGTAGAGTGTCGAGGACGGATGCTAACAACAGTGTCAAGGATCGGATTGTTTAAATCACGCCTTCACCGTGAAAGCCCTGCGCGACCCACCCAACCACCGCCGGGTATTGAACAGAACTGAAAGAGTTTCTTTCCCCCGTCAAAAAACTTGCAAGTATTGTATTGTAATGAAGAACGTCGAACTGGGAAATAACGCGTTTAGAAGTGGTGCCGGTTTTAGTAAATAATTTCAGGGTGCTTGACCGATAGTGCTGAATTTTAACGGATCCTCGAGAACATTTTTACAAGTCATACTTACAGCGCGAGGTCAATGGCAATCTCTTCAATTTTACCTTTATATACCTTTCGTTTCATGAAAAACAAATGAATTATGGCACTTGCGCGCAATTTCCTTTCTTGCTCAACTTTTCGGGTTTCGCGTTTCCCAAACGTGCAAGACTTTCCTACCGATAAATATGCCTTTTTTCGCTAAAATCGTTTCGATTTCGAGTCATTACGAATGGCCCGAAACAGCGGAAATTCAATTCGACTCGAATAAGTCGCATAAGTCACTTCTCTCATCGACATTTTCCAATTGTTATATTCGTTTTCTGAATATGTTTTTCTGGAATAGAGTTAAAATATTACAAATCGAGTGATTAAATCTTACGATTTGCACACAATGAACCGTCACCGACGGAATGCGCAATATGTATACGACGTATCTCGTCGTGTTAGGTTACGAAAAAGAACACTTCGAAAGTCATTTTCTATGCTCTAAAAAAGAGTCGATTTGCCGTAATCGAAGAAAGTACATCAGTTTTTCCAGCCATACCATACATTTCGTTGATGCGCCAATTTATTCGAGCGCAAACGAATATTTTGAGCAAAAAATGAACCTTGAAACTTGGGAATTGATGACGAAAGGATTACTCTGCAGAAATAAAAAGTGCATGGCGATCAAGGTTAAGAGAGGAAATTGGGGGGGCCTTTGCATCTGCCATGTCATTGGGAGCTTTAAAAGAGAGCAATGACCCGGGGCTATATAATCGAAAGAAATTTTCATGAAACTTGATTAATCTCTGACGTAAAGTTATTCAAAAAAAAAAAAAAAAATGTGAATTTTAATAATTTCAAAAAACTATATCATTAAAAAAAAATTGGCGACACACAATGGAAAACATACACTTACATAACGTGAGCGACAGCAGGCACAGAACACTGACACAACACCACCAC
>JABFQM010003149.1:0-12589 GCA_022816865.1 Zelostemma sp. ZL-2020
CCTCCCCCTTTCCTCCCTTGCCGCTCCCCGCAGGGTGTGGCGGAGCTTTTTAAAACATTGCCGCCCGGCTTCGACTCTCGCGACGATGGCGCCACTTGCGCGGAAAATAAGCGTCCGCATTTACCGACAGAGATTGCATTTAAGGCAATGCAGTTCAAGGAGAGGGTTTATTAATTGCCTGTTTCAATTAATGAGGAGGATGATTATGTTTCGCCCTCTCGGGGATAATTAAACGGGTCATGATTCGTCGGTTTTTTTATCATTCTCGGAAATAACTGAACAGTCGGGATCGGTGAATTGGAATGAGCGGATTAATTGAATCTGGAATGGGAAGAATGGGATTTATTCCGAGCGGAAGCTTTTCGATATTCTTTAACATATGTTACGGTATTTTCCGATTCAACCACTCTTTTTTAATTAAAAAAGGCAAACAGCCGTGGAAATGGAAATTTCAACTCTATTTACCCAGTTTTTACGGCCGCGTGGTAATTTTCTTTCTGGATTACCAATTTCGCTCTAAATACATTTTTACTCACTCCCAACAAACTAAAAATAAATTCTGAACAGAGTCATTCAATCGGCATTAATTTCCAAAGTGGAATTCCACTCCCAAAGATTAAATGCGCGCTTCATTGTTTTTTCGTTCGTCGCAGCATCGCAAGAAAAGAAAGAAGCGGCACGTAACCTTAGAACAAAGCGCAAAGATTAATTCGCCCCGTTAATAACGGAATAACCGTGTCGTCCTCGTCTCGAAACTCAACGAAATAGACGACGTGGAAGAGCGTGAAATTCAAAAGGTTAAGGAAAACGAGCGGGGGGCGTCGGTGATTCGGTATCAATTTCAAATTCAATTTATATAAAGGGAAGTGGAGGCAGATGAAACCCAACCCTGAAACCTATGAAAAGCCCCGAGGATTTCAGGGGTTAAGTTAAGCTCGCGATGCGTACTTCTGCGAGAAACAAGAGGCACGGAACTTCGATTTTCTAAATGAACATTTTGTCATTCGCTACGGGGAAGATAAGGAAATTAAAATTCAGCCGTGTCGCATTGTCTGTGCAGTACGAACTTCCTTTTCTCCGGATTCAATTCATTCTTAGATTAAAGCCAAACTTTCGCGCTTATCACTGCTCAACGGAAAAACATTGAAATGTTATGAATTATCTTCTGAAAAATATTGTTGAAAACGTAGTTAATAATTAATTTCCGTGGAAGAATGACGATTTTAGAATGATTTGAAGAGGAAATTCGTGATGCAGAGTGTAAGCCAATTTAGTTTATACAACTTGCAAAGCGCATACGCAATCGATCTCGAACTTCAAGAATTTGTAATAAATGAAAATAATTAAAAAACGAATGAAACACAAAGATAATTGATCGGATTTCCAATTTACTGGTACTTGACCCAAATAAAAAAAAACCCCGCCCAAGTTTAATCCGGAATTAATTAAATTTCGAAATCCCGAAGCATTTAAAAAAGCCGAAAGAAATTCGTTGATTGAACAATGCAATAAAAGCGTTCGCAGAAATGGAAGCGAGGAATGACAACGATAAATCGTTCGATAAATTATCGATGCGAATGCGGCAATGGTCATTTAAACGTAAAATGGATACGCGACTCACCAGCGTCATTCGAGTGTCGAGCCTTTCCATTTGGATTCCACTCTTCGTCTACAACAAACAAACGGAATTGCACGTTTTACACACAATCATTAAAACACATTAATCGAATCGCGAATTAAACGCGCGCACTTCGAAAAAAAACAAAAGTTTCCTGGGACGAAAGTTTCCAATTAATAAAAATTAATTCTCCTCGTCGATTCAATTAGAAGGCAATGCCACGTTCTGTACGTGCGTGGATTGTACGGGAAGATACTCCGGAAGTGCAATGAAAAAGAAAAACGGAGCGCGATACGACGTATTGATTAATGCGCCGCGACGTCGGGGTAATTATACCTTGTAACAACATCATTGACTAATCAGGTCGTGAACTAATTGCGTGATTATTACGACAACGTAAACAATGAAACTTTAACAATTGAGAATCGCTGTCATTTTCATAAGAAAAAAAGAGGAAAAAGTGCTCGCTTTCGGCTCGATTGTGAATTTTCGGAATTACCTGATAGCTCGGAATCGGATTCTGAGGTCGGGCTCGTGTCCACGCTGTGTCGCGAGCCTTGGCAACACTCGGCGCACTTACTGCACATTTTGTTAGCGGGCTCGGAAGGTGCAGTGTGTCTTTCTACAATTCATAAAACAACGCTCGCGTCGCAAGACAACACACAACTTTTCCCTTATCAAATAGAAAACTCTGGCCGACAGGCAAAACTCATTTTCACGTCCTCGCAAACTCGCAAATCATGCACCCCGAAAACGGGCCGAGCATATTATTTCAAGGAAACTTTCGACCCCGAAACTTTTGGACTCTTCGATCCCCAGCTTCCGCGTATTAAGCGCCTCGAACGTTTCGAGTTTCGAACGCGAAACATTTTTGCGAGCCGCTTGGGTTTCAGCCACTCGGGGGTTGAGAGTTTCCCGAGTTACGAACAAATGGAAGAAAGATAACGGCGAGTATTTTCGAGCGGTGAAATTTACCGACGTTAACAGAGAGAGAGAGAGTCTTTCAAAAACAGAGACGATGCAGAGAGAGATGAAGGAGGAAAAATAATAACTCGTGAAACGTGCACCGCCGGAGCGGAAAAATCACGCCTTTACACTCGACGCGAGAGCGAATGACGGGGAAAAAGCATCGTCGTTTTCCCTCCAAAAAATTGCCTCGCTTCGTTCTTTTCCTTGCGATTCCGCGCTTCGATCGACCGACTTTGATGCAAACTACGCAATTATTCGAGTGCGGGCTTCGCAATAATTAGAGCATCGAGTTACCGAACTCGTTTCACCCTTGAAGGGCTCAAAAAATACATGTTCCTTCAAGGATAATTTTCAGCCCCGAAATCGAGGTGCAAAAAGGAAGATCCGAGGGAGGCGAAACAAAGATTAAAAAGAGAGAGAAATTAAGGGAGGGAAGTGCTCCGAGGGCGCCTTCAACATCGAGTAGTTACTTCCCGTAGTCCTGCACATTGCAATCACGTTTACGCGCGTGCTTGCACAATACGCTCGTGCTTATCTTTATTCCTCGGGAATGAAAGCTCATGTGTCGCTAATTTCGATTCCTCGCGAATCAATTATCGAACGCTGCCGGTGCGAATAAAACTCCCCCATGAAAAGCCTCGAAAACAATGACTGTTCCAACCGCCGAATAAAAACTCTACGTTTTTCTTCCAAAAGCAATGTTTATTCATCCCCAAATTCGCCTAAATTCGGTATTCCCCGATGTATTTCCCTCGCGTCCCGATCGCGAAAAGGAAGTCTCCGAAATAAGCCACGTCTGAGCGAAGTCAGCGCACTCGATTGTCTCGTGCTCGAGTGAACGTGGAATTCGACGCGCCTTATCTCGGACGAAAAGCCGGGGTTAACACCCTGCCGGAATATCGTCAAACTGTTTACGTCCCTCGGGCTTTCGGGTTTCGATTGCAGGGGAAGGGAAAACAATGAGAATTGGGGCGGCGGAGGAAATTTGATCCTCCCCGGGCACAAAGGCTCGTGTGCGCACCTGACGGGCATTCGTCGTTCGCGATAAGACGGCACACTGCACCTTCCCGCTGGCTCGCGCCGGATCTTGTCGCTCCGTTATTCTCCACGGAAGCCGCGTGTGCACTGACAGGGTAGCCCCACTTTGGCGCATTGTTAGCCGAACCGCGCTACGGCGTCGCGACGCCCTCTCCCCCCCAACTCGCAGCTTCCCGCCCCGCTCGCTTCTTCCTTCTTCGTGCGCCAGATCTGACAACGCACTTCCATGATTGATCACCCGGATTACGTTTCGTAATGAGCCAACGATTGAACGGCTTTTGCCACTGTTCGACTCGCGGTTGACTCGAATTATTCGACTTTGCTTTTTCAAGGTTTTTCTGTTGAGGAAAAGATCATTGTTTCCGTTGAACATTGATTTCAGTAGAGAACCGACTTTTCTAAATGATTAATTTAGGTCGGCGTGATTAAAAAAAAAGAAGGGGTTGATCAGAATGTAGGTCACGGTAGGTTTCCTAAGTCGATGAGCAATAAATGCCCAACTTTTTTTCGTTCCGGCCGTTAATCACGTTTCCTGATTAGCTCTTTATTGCGATTCGATTTCGAGCGAAAGCTTTTGCGAAACAAATCGGTTTTAATGGAAAATAAAAGGGTAGGGGATGATGACTTAAAAATCGAACTGTTGCACGCGAGCAGTTAACGGCCTTCGCAAGCTCGACAGTTTGTCGCATCAAGTCCGACGAAACTATCAATTTCGGGTACAAAAAGCACCTACAAATTTTTCCGGCGCGGCAAAATCCACCAAAAATTCCGCCCTCATTCTAAAAAAATGGCCCTCCTGAAAAGAGGGTCGATAAGTCGTCTTTATCGAAGAGGGCATCGATGAAAGCGGATTATCAGATAAGAAAGCCGCCGATCTCTCCGAAGGAAGTAATTTATACGTTTTCGCGTTGAAAGGGGAAAAGAAAAAGCGTCAAAGTTGCATTAAACATGATTTGATTTATCCAAGTTCTTGACCGTAGGGAAAAGTGCATGGAAACCCAAGCAAATACGCGACGGATTACGAGGGTCGATCGATTCTCTCGGGTCGTGATATACGGGACTCATTCATTCGGCGTATACCGTCTGATTGGATAAAAGCAGAAGACAGAACTCGGCTATTTACCGAAGTTGATGAACTCGCTAATTGAATAGCAAGCGACGAAGGAAATTCGCCGATTGCGAAATGAACAAAACAATCTCGTTGTTCCAAAGAGACGAATAGATCGGCATTTGACCCGGTTCCTTGGTCTTTGCGTCGAAAAATCCAGCGACCCCCTTTTCCTGTGAGATTCAAATGCGTCTTTGAGACGAACACGATCGGGGAACGCTCGGCGCATAAATTCCGTCGCGGTTAGACAGACGGCGCGTAAACGACTCAGCTGATTCCGCATATTATATTCCATAGCCGGATGAATGATGCATCAGTTGCACGCTCTCCGGCTTTCCCGTGACATTATGCATTCCCGCGATTTGCCCGGGAGTTTGCGTGGTATAAATCCCGCTCCGGGGCTGTTTCTGCACTTGTCCAGGGAATCAAACAACCCCGAAAATTACAAGGGCGCGAAGTGAAAAACGAGCTTTATTTTATTCACGTAATTGCGAGCAAACATTCGTCGCGAGAGACGAGGAAAACCACGCCCCGCTCGTTTCCGAAAACCTAATGCTTTTTTCACGGAGCAATTAATGGACTCGTAATCAATCGAGACAATTAGCTTTGCAATCACAGGAATCGGCCCGAAAGCAGTATTATTCCACGCTGTTTATCTCTCCGTGCGACGTTGCATTGCAGAGGTGACCAAACTCGACGTGCATTGTGCAAGCGATCAAACAAGCAAGCAGCGAAAACGTATCGTGCGTGCAGCGCAACGACACGAGAACAAATCGACCAAAGTGGCCCAGCCGAGGCGAGGTTGCGCACCGCAACACGTGTAACGCTGTAGCAAATGCATGCCAATCTTCCCTCGATCTATAGGCCAAACCGGAAGTTCGAGGGCAGCCAATGGCTCGTCCATAAGATATCACGTGGGACAACTTTATCCCCCTTTCAAGAGCACGCGGGCCGAGAGTTATCGAACGCGCTAATTTTATCGCAGCCGATAACTCCTTGGCTCTATTCTCTTCGAATATTTATTTGAACCGTGTCGCAGATGTTTACCCCGAGAGTAAAGGGCGAAATGGGCGCGGGTAAAGCACGAGGTAAGGCTTGAAATTCGTCGTTGCGCTAAGGATATAACGCGGGTCGATAACCGGGGTGGGTGCGGTCCTTCCTCGGCCCCGACCTCGCCAACATCAAGCGCCCCCCCGCCCAACCCCTCCTCCGCGTCACCACGTTACATGCCTCTGGGATCGAAGCAGTGCACTGTGTACACTTTACGTATTTTGCCGGCTTTTTTTTCCACAAGAAAAAGAAAAGTTTAGGGGGCAATTTTTATTGGCGAGGAAATTCTTTCGCGTCAAGAGAATGCTTTTTGGCGGTGTATTAAAATAAATAATGTAACGGTGAAAGAGGTTTTATCTCGGCTCGAATGGGTCGTTTTTAGAGTGAACAACGAAGCAAGAAACAAATTTTTAATTTTCGCGAGGCTTTATAAAATGGAAAAACCATGGAAATTTTGAAATAAATTCCTGCCCCGGACGAAACTGTCCCAACTTTTCCGCGTATTTCAGGTCTCTCGACAGCTTTGAATTAATGAATCATCAATTTAATTTCCTTCCTTTTTTAATACGTCAGCCATAGAACTCGAATGTTTGAGGAACGTTTTTTTTCCTCGGATTCGCGTCGAAGGGCTGTCAATGAAAGTTTGTGCTCTAACGAAGGACGTTTTCCCGAACGAGGGTCGCGCGTCATCGCTTTTCAACTGCCGGGGCGAAAATATTTCAATTAACGTCGAGCAAACATCGCTAGAAAAATACGCGAATGAAGGTTCGGGTCAGCATCCCAGCGACTTTTCGAAACTTAACGACCTCTGCTTCAGCTCAAACGTAAAACTACGCAAACGGAATCGAGAACGAACGTTCTTTTTCAGTGGATGAAATTGTGCATCGAATGATACGAGAGATAAGAAAATGATACCAAAAATTCCGCATGCATTTCGCCAAGAAACATTGAACGTAACGCGGGCCATTTTTGAAATTTACCAGTTTCATTGTAAATGCCCTAAAACGTTAAAGATATCGAATTGCGTTAAAAGAAAGCAAGCGAAAAAAATGATTGTGCGACAAACCATGAGAACGTGAGCTCCGCGAGCTGGAAATCTTGGAAAAAGAAGAACAAAAATTGTCCGTGTAATTCAAGCTGTACATAGTCAGTGGTAGACGCGAAAAAGAGAGTAATTTACGGAGAATAAAACACCTTTTCCATCGCTGCAGGAACCTGGGCTTCAGTCGGTACTGCAGCTATCTCAATTCATCATTCTACTTCATTTTCCTCGCATTAAAAACGCGTTAAAACACACGAAAAATAAGAAGCACTCCGCGTTTGCAATTTCTTTTCATTATTTTTCTCTGCAATTGTGTCAAAATTTAACGAAGCCAAGTTTTAGTACAATGTTACATTAATTAACGACAAACATAACGAGCTGAACGCCATTTCTACATTTTCATATTTACACGAAACATGTTATCAATACGAACTCAATTAATTGATTAAACTCGCTCAATATGGCTTGTTTTTAAATTGATATTCATGATATTCCACGGTCTGTGCTCTGGGTTAAAACAGGAATAAAAATGCGAGTAAAAAAATAAAAGGGACAAGAAACAATGAAAGCACTACAAAAACAAACTTCAGTTGTTAAAACATCCGTAAAGTTTCGAATTCCCAGCCTCGCGTTGTATTCGATACATCGAAAAATCGACGACATAAAAAATGCAAAACATCAAAAGAATATTTCTGCGCGAAATTCAGAAATTACAGTAAAAATGAACAGCTTCCCAAAGCAAATAGCACGAAAATCCCCAACCCAGAGCACTCTCCTACCGAAGAGTTCGGTTTTCCTGCAAAAGTTCAAATAAAATGCCATAAATCGCGGAAACTCGCTCAACCGAATTAATAGCCTCTCTCAAAGTGAATTCGTAATGCATGAAACGCGATACGAAAGATAATCTTCGGATGATAATCGCGCATCTCCAAGATCCGAATGTACACTGGTATTAAATTCGTAGCATTTTGCATTTGAAACCTTTGAAAAAACCCTCCTCCCTTGCACTCCAAAAAAAAACGTAACGACGAGCAAAATTTCGCGAATTCTTGAATGATAAGTTCCTTCGACTCAAAGTTCCCAGTTTCCTTCGCCTTACAAAGCGATTACTTGCGTAAACGTCGATAGACACAAAAGTCACATGATAAATTAAAAAACCATATAATCCGAAGGTGCCGAAGGCGGAACGGAAAACTTGAAAGGATGTCGAGCAAACAATTTGCAAAGGCCAAGAACCAGTGCTCGAAGCGCCTCACCTTCTTTACCAAATTTACGCTTCTTCTTGCTGCCACTTCCATCTCCGGAAGAACCCTTGCTGGACTCTTTGTCTCTGTTCTTCCAACGGTTGAGCATCTTTCGCAGTAGCTTCGGGGCCTTCACTATGGTAATAACATCACTCCCATCCCCCGATTCACTTTCGCGGCGATATCGCGTTCGTCACCTCGTAAATGCGACTGTCGCGTGCGTCTCGCGATTCGCGTATGAGCCTTAGGTCCATTTTCCGCCAGAGAATTCTCTTAAAATCCTTCTCTTCTCATCGTTTCCTCATTATTTTATCACTTTCTACAAACTTTTCATTCTGATCCTGACAAAAAACGAAGATAATGAAAGATAATGCATGATGCGAATGATATCTAAGTTTGTATCTTTGTATTTCAAGAAGAAATGTCCTGATCAACGAATCATTTCGTAGGCAATAGAGAAAGACGAGAAGAGGCAGGGAAAAAGGCTGTCAAATTTACATATGTCCTACTGCACTTTATGAAGAAAGTTTCTTTTCTTTTCTACTCCAAAGTAATGAATATCGCAAACTAATTTCAACAACAATCACTCAACTTTTCTCTTTAGCTTCATTTTGAATATCAGAATATCACCTTCGCTTCTATTAATTTACCCAGCAACTAATTTGTCCCACTACCTCAGCCTGTTTCCTACGATTACGATCAAGCATTAATTACCCCAAGTTGATTGATGAATCAAAGAATCTCGAGTGAAAAACCATTTTTTTCCCTGACCTAAATACGCCACGAGACAAATGAAAGAGCACTCGAATTCATGAAACGAAGATGCGAGTTGCTACGGTTCAAATAGGCCACCGCGAATGTTAAATCACTTAACGTTCAATTAGCGAAATTACAACATCGCCAGTACTTCAAAGCCCAAGAAAAAACATCGAAACACCAATTCCGAACTCACCGAATCATAAACTTAAGCTTGGAATCACGAAAACCCGAAGATCGGATGACATTTCTTGAAAAAAAGAGGTACAAGATCAAGAGGTCGGAAACGATGGGGTTAATGGGTCAGATTTTCAAGACCATTAAACTGTGAAGTCGCTTGTGGCACCTTGCGAATGACTGCACCTATCAGATACACGCGACCGCTTGCCAGGCACAACTGAACGATCGACATTGACCGGCAGCTGTCGCTGGGCCCCTCGTCATTAGTGTCATTAGTCACATCGAGTCGCGCCGGGATAACACTCGACAGAAGCGCGTAGAAGCAACGGAAGCAAGCAGAAACGACGAGGTTAAGAGACGCACCGGTACTCGGTCATCATACCCATCAAACCTGCTACCGCGGCACTCCCCCAACCCTGGGCTTCTCGTAGCGCCTGCGCACTCTTCAGCGCCTGTACAACTTGCCGCAATCACTAATCGCACCATCAAAAAACTCGATTGCCAATAAAGGATAAAGCGATGACGAAGAAAATGCCCTGGGTTTGCTCGGGAAGCGAGCGTGCGTCAAACACCTTCGATCAGAATCGAATCCGGATGCAAATTTCCGAAAGACTTCGAAACGCAATCGTCCCATTTTCAAGAGCCCTAATCGCATTTCAGATGCCGCAATTTTTAAGCAACTTTGGAGTATTAGTCTCCGCAAATCTTGGCGTTTGGCACTTTGGAAATTTGGACTCACTGATCTGGCGTTGCGGCACTTTTCCCGGCCTCTCTCTCTCTCTATCTTTCTTTCTCTTTTTCCCTGCAAAGAAGCGTGAATCTTGCTGTTTTTTTTTTTCGCTTCTCGCGCTGTTAACGTACCCGGATCTTACGGACATACGAGGCCCTCGTCCCGAGGAGACGAAGGTAACGACCGAGGACGACAGCGAAGCCGAAACGACGAGAGCACACACCGAGGAAAGTTTAGTAGCGGCACCTCGCGCGCAGCCTCGACCGTGCTGCTACGGCTGCCGCTGCTCGCTGGCCGAATCCCGGCTCGTGACGTCACAGGAGTTGTCGGGAATCGATCCCCAAACGTCCTCCTCCCCCTAGCACCTACTGTTCTCGCCAAAAACGTCAACCAGTACGCGCCCGGCCCAGAAATTGAGAACAAAATGACAGGAATCAAGAAACACGCAACCCTCAACGCCGACTTCGGAAAACTCCGGAAATAATTGATGAGGCCTGATCATGTCTAATTAGGTGTCATCAGGCGCGCATTTTTGCACCTAATCATGCCTGGTCTTCCGATTGATAGATAGAGCAATTTCTTCAATTCGCTGAATATTAAACTCGTTACGTTATCGAATTCTTTCGGAGAATCCTCTTGGGTTAGGTTGGGGCTCTTTCGGAATCTCTTTACAAGGAAACCTCTTTAGGATACCACATTACGGAGTAGGTCACGTGGTTCGTACGAAAAGACGGCGTTTATTCAAGAACTGGAATCATCCGTTTTTCTTGTTGCGATTGATAAAACACCTTCATTTGCAGTTTGATAAATACGTTTTGGAAAGCGAAGATAGCTTCAGCAAGTACTCGATTTAACCATCAAATCAATGTGATTTGGACCTAATTATCGGTAATGTCCGTGAAAGATAACGTAAGGGGCACCTCGGACAATAGCAGTGCTAATAATGCAATTCGCAGCCGGAAACACGTGGGCGCAATTACCCGAGGTCAATGTAGACTTCCCGAAGTATAAGGTCAGCGACCCCGTATGAACCTTTTGTCTCCTCCTCTAAACGAAGATAAAAGACGTATACTTTTTTCCTAGCAAAGTCCGCAACTTGGATTCATCTGATCGGAAATTCGTTCACGGTGAACGGATATTGAAAATCTGCTTAAAAAATTGACGAATAATTACGGAAGAGGCCTTTTTACCAAGCGAGAAGAAACGGAATTCAGGAATTTCAAGTCAATGGCAATCAGCCAATCTCGGAGCCGTCAAATGCAAGAATCTCGGGATTCAATCCGTGACGATTAACGCGAAGAAATGGATTTTCGGCCTTTGTTTGAAGTTTAATGCAATTTCGCGGGAGTAGTTAACTGCTGGTCGCTGTACGCGAGACGAAAATCAACCTTCCTTTCACACCGTGCAGCGTGTTAAAATTCGCGAGGAAGTACTCCGAAGAAGTGGCTTGATCTGTGTCGCAGAACTCGAGCGCGAACGTGCCTTCGCTTATTCTAGAGGTCATAAAGAAGGGTAACGAGTCTCATACAGATGCGTAGGCATACGCCAATGCGTACATCTTTTTCATTGACGAACATTCCGCATTGTCAAAGAAAGTACGCTATTTGTTCAACTGTTCACAAATGCAACGAAGTTTTTGTCGGTGAAGTTTTCTTTTTAATGCAGTTGATGTAACTGGGTAAATATCAAGAAAACTTAAGGATGTATTGGACATACATTCAGAATCACAAAAATTTGATGAAACTCGGCAGAATAGATGTTTGTTATATTCTTAACCTTTATTTAACGCTTAATGGGAAGTTCGTTTTCCCACCTGAAATCGACTTTTTTCGTTGCACGCGCCCATTTGATTGTTTATAATTTCTGAACAGTTCATTAAATAATTCTGAAAAAATTAACCAAGTATTGCAAATTGCATTTGTGTAATTATAATCTTTGAATTTTAAATGTTCATTTATTTAAAAAATGTAAAAATAAATTTTTTATAAAAGTTTCAAAAATGGTACATTTATAATAAAAGTGCCTAAATAAATTTTCTATAATATTGTTGGCCAATTTTAAAGACCCCTATAGTTTTGTACGTTGGAGGGTTAAACACCATGCAAAGTTTCAGAAAGATTGTCTAAATAATTTAAAAAATATTTTTTCGTTGCACGCGCCCATTTGATTGTTTATAATTTCTGAACAGTTCATTAAATAATTCTGAAAAAATCAACAATTGTTAACGAAGTATTGCAAATTGCATTTGTGATCCCCATAGGGAATTTCCATCAAAAAATGGAATTTTCTGCGATTTTTAGTCGTGCTTCACAACTCCTCACGATTTTTGAAAACTCCAAAAACCAGTTTCTTGGGCCAACAGGCAAAAATTGTCGATGGTTTTGGATTTTATGCAAATCCTTCAACTAGGAAGTGTATTTTAAGATGCTCTAGAGGATCAAACCGAAAAAATGTGAAAAAAAATTATTTTCGTGGTAGTTTTGACCCCTAAACAAAGCGTGCTTCATAACTCCCCACTCTCCCCTACATTTATAATGAAAAGTGCCTAAATAAATTTTCAATAACATTGTTGGCCAATTTTAAAGACCCCTATAGTTTTGTCCGTTAAAGGGTTAAACAACATGCAAAGTTTCAGAAAGATTGTCTGAATAATTTAAAAGTTATAACATTTCATTATTTCACATGCGTTCTTTTGGGAAAAGCGCAAATTGTCGCATATAACTCGTAAAATAGTACGTTACTAATCACTAGAATACTTTTATATTTCATGTACATGAAGCTCTACTATTTATCCACATTGTCCCGTAAAACGTTTGCAATCGTGTACATACTTTTCGAGTAATCAAGGACAATC
>JABFQM010003150.1:0-12586 GCA_022816865.1 Zelostemma sp. ZL-2020
ATGTTACGTATTAAACCTGATTAAGAACAAATTATTCTCTAAATCATTCAAACTCATCTTTTACAACTCCGTTGTTGAACTATTACAAATCCGTTGCAGAAAACCACGCAGTCAGAATTCTCACATATTTACACTACACTCACATACACTGCGTGCGATGCGCGCTACCCAGAAATGCGCACTATACTTACTAAAACGCGACCATATCTCTGCGCAACAAATTTTACGATGGTGGCATTTGATTTTGCGGTGTTTGGAAAGGCAATATACGATTGGTGTCTTTTCAAATTTTCCAGCCATACAAGGTGTGCGTATTTGTTACAAAGAAACACGTAAAAATTCACGATGTTACATTGTAGAATAAAATTCATTATTTTTTCGAATTATATTCTTGGAAAAACACAATTAAATTTCACAATGTTTTCTGGTATAATGTCATGCGAACACGAGTATTCTTTACCTCATCTGATATCGAAAAACGCAGATGATAATTTTTCAATATCAGCATTTTCAAATTTACTATGTGCTATCGTGAATATCAACTTTCCAAAAGTTATATATCCGCATGACCTTAGTAATTATCTCGATAATAGCAATCTGGTCCACCGCTACTATGTTAACATTGTAATTTTAAAAATAAAAATCTCTCCGTGTATCCCGATCGATAACAATGTTATAATTGAGGACACCAATCGAAGAAGGGCGCCTCTCCACGCGAAACGCGATAAAAGTATTGTCCAATAAGTGGAAAATCAAAAGGTAATAAAACTTATTTGGGTAAAAAAAAAAAAATTTTCGATAAAAAGAGCTTACTAAGGTCAGCATTTTCACTCGTACATTTTTCAAATCTGATCATTAGTTGAAGAAATAATAAATGAAAAATATTCTTTTTCTTACTTTTCATCGCGCCCGATTTCAATGTTTTTTCAAACTCAACTCACAGTTTTTCACTCAAAAATTAGCAAAAAAATTCCAAACTTCCACAATACACTCGGAACACACACGAAAAACCCCCAAAGTAATGAAAACTGAGAATATATCATTTTTTGACCGGTATTGTTTAACAAAAACCGGATCGCTGTTTTCTTAACTTTGACGAAAAAAATAGCTGCAAAATTTAATTTTTCGAAAATTTGAATCAAACAGTTTTTCTTAAATGGTTAAAGTGTACGTTGGTAAAATTTCAATGTGATCCGACTATATTTACTTTACTCATCAAATGTTTAGAAGAGTTGATTGTTTAAACAATTAAAAATTATTGACACTGAAATTTCGAAATCATTTTATATCGTGCATGTAATAATTATTTTCGAACAATAAAATTGTTTGAACGATAAATTTGTTTAAACAAATGGAAAACCTGGAAACTGAAAAAAAAAATTTATAAAACATTGTTATCGATCAGGATACATTATTAATAATTTTTAAAATAGTTGATAGTTTAAACAATTAAAAATTGTTTTTGAAACAATTTTTCAATGGGGGTTTTCCCCATTGAAACCTGTACAAGCCAAATGGGTGAAACCCTATTCAATCTCATTCGTAAATGGTGCTATTTGCAATGGGGGTTTTTCCCATTGAAACCTATACAAGCCAAATAGGTGAAACCCCATTCAATCCCATTCGTGAATAGTGCTATTTTCAATGGGGGTTTTCCCCATTGAATCCTATACAAGCCAAATGTGTGAAACCCCATTCAACCCCATTCATTTAAAAATTGAATTTTCGTCCAATGGTGAAACTCACTATTGATATCTATTCATCAATGGGTCACCATTGGATCCCATTCATGAATAGGGGGTTTTGTCACCATTGAACCATTGAGAGTCTCGAAATCCACCATTCATGAATGGGATCCAATGGGATATCCTCAGCAGGGTTAAACAAACAAAAAGACACAGAAAATTTTGAGACAATATACGATACCCTTTTACCATTCATTTAGTTCTTCTATTTAGCAATTTACTCCATTTTCTACTCATTCAACTGAAATAAAATCAAGAAGAATTTAAAAATGTTTTCCTATGCCCCTGTATTCTGTTACCCGAAGTTCATGTAATTAGATAACGACTCCTAACGGACATATTCCACACTAGAAAGATAAGACTAATTGGTATTTGTACAAATTGACGAAATCGACATCGTTGTATAGACTCTCGTGTTCCGTTGAATAAGACTCTGGTCCAGATCCAGCTTTTAGCTGTAAGTTATAAACTAAGTATGTATCATCTCAAAGCATGTAGCATGTATTACTCCGAATTTCGTAATAATTGTAAGTCAACCTGCGATTCTAATGTTTTTCGTTGCGATTTATAGATGCACGGAAACAGTAAACACCATGTGTCATTAACTTTAAGCTAAAATATGGAAGAATGTCTTCACAACATCGATTAATGTAAGTCTTACAATTTTTAGTGCTTATGACAATTTCCGATTGTACATCTTTAAAACATCTGAATTTCATGTAAAAATTTTAGATCTTAATAAATTCATGATTATGACGGCACACACTGGCCGTCGAAACGTCGAAAAACTAAATAAACTGCCTGGTTGAGTCGTCACTGACCCCAATTATTGTCTTCAGAAGGCATATCCACTTTTTTATATGTTCGAAAAAGCAAGCCAATTAGCAAAGTAAAATGAAGGAAACACAATTTTCGACAGCGACTTGCATCCGATATCACCACTTCGATTACAGGCACGACTGGTGTAGAATTATCTGGGCTCATTCATCTTAAAAACGTGCTTGTTCTTCGGTATTGTAATCATATTTCAATGACGTAGCGTACATTGCAAAGTGATCGATCTCGGTTGTCTCAGTAACCGATATACATTTCTTAACTTGTACTCGAGTACGAAAAGCTGTTGGAAATGTTATTGTTCCTTCTTTCGATTTTTGTATCGATTTTATGAAAAACCGGTTCTTGTACTTCTCGATTTATAATAAAAATGTGAAGTATCTGAACGTCGACATCAGCATTTTGAAAATGGCTTTACATCTTTAGCATCATCATCTTCAAAAGGATTATATAAAGGATAGAGCAAGCAAATTTTGCGCCGTCCTGTATGTCGCAATAATTAAATAAATCGGGAAATAAAAAATATTTTAACAACCAGCACCAATTTGTCCAGCACCAGCTGAGCAGACGGCTGTCAAAAATGGACGATCGGATTTTGACACCTCGGATATTTCGGAATTGTTTTTACATATTTATAACTGTTTTGTGTGCTTCGAATCGGTTTCATCGGCTAGACAAATTGGTGCTGGTTGTTAAAATATTTTTTATTTCTCGGTTTATTCAATTATTGCGACGTACAGGACGGCGCAAAGTTTTCTCGCTCTATCCTTGTCTCATTTTACTCCCGTAAGCTCTTAAACGATTCAACAAGAAACTCTACTCGTTGCCATGACAGCATATGTCATTTCGATTTGTTTTTATCATGGACTGACTTAGTTCAAACCTTATGTAAGCGTATTTTCACGCTGACGCTATCCCGAGAGACATTTTTGCTGATTTTGTATTTTGCGAAACATTGTTTACGACAGGATTATTCAATCATTCTGTCTACCGATCGTCTAACAGACTTAAAAATACTTGGTCGAAATGAATAATTTCGTCAGAGATCAGACGTTGGACACTGGTGATGACGATTATGCTAATCTTGGTGTTCTCGCTGAGAATAAACAATTCGAAGGTCTAATATTTGCAGAACAGGTGAATTAACTCATTCATTCATTCATTCATTTCCATGATTAAAATTTGTAATGTCCTCTACTTTCGATTCAAAAATCAAAACAGTGGCTGGTATTTATTTCCATTTCATTTTTCCTAATTATAAGATGCTAATTAATTCGGAAAACTGTTTGCTATTAAATCATTTACAACAATTTACAAAACAAACATTTTTGTATCACAAGTTTGGGTACTTTGAAATTAAAAAATCGAAGTCTTGAAAATGCAAAGTTAACTTTAGGACGTTTATTGGCTTTTTTATTGAGTGAAGAAAAAAGGATGGCGATAATTTTTGAATAAAATCAATTGAATATGCAACGGAAACATGTATGGCCAAGTTTTCAAAGGGTCATAAATCCTTTCTTATATAGGAAGTGAAAGAAAATGATGACATGCTCATCAAGTCAAAAGAGGAATCGAGTTTAGAAACGATAATGTCTCACGTGACAGAAATAATTGAAACGAATGATGTCGAGAGCGGTAAATCATTAGATGAGGACATACAAATTGTGTCGGATTCGGATGAATCCGATAATGAATTCGAAAATGTAGATAAAACGGAAGCAACATACATACAAGGAAAAGTTTACAATTTTGACCCTAAAAAACATGGCATTCGGTAACATTTGTTCTATTATTCGCATTTGCAATTTAATTTTCTTTATCGTTCAATGTTTTCTATAAAAATGATATAGGATGACACAAGAGCTCATTTTACAACATTGTAAAGAAAAACAATTGTATCGAACCCCCTATTTGAACGACGTGTTGTATCTTCATTTCAAAGGTGCCAAAAAAAAAACAAATTTCATCATTTAATGAAGAAACTTAATTAAAAAATGATTTCATTTTTCATCAACAGGATTTTCGTACATTGAAAATCTAGAAAAGTACACAGGATTGAAATGTCTTTGGCTGGAAAACAACGGAATACGCGAGATTGCTAATTTGGACAATCAAAACCAATTGAAGTGCCTTTTTCTTCAGCACAATTTGATCCGCAAAATCGAGAATTTAGAACGCTTGACGCTACTACATACTTTGAGCGTGTCCCATAATATGATATCGAAAATAGAAAACTTGAGCGAGTATTTCATTACATTTTGAAACATCTTTTTCTTTCTTTTGTTTATTCTCAACAAACACAATTTTCAGGTATGCTGAAAATGCTGTCCACTCTGTACATTTCTCACAACAAATTGCAAGTGGTTTCTGACGTTGAACATCTCCTTCAACTTGAAAATGTGTCTGTTTTAGACATATCTTACAACAACATTGACGTTAACGAAGTAGTACAAGTACGTTTATCTTTACATGCTCAATCAATCGATAATACCGTTCAATGAGGAAAATAAACGAAACGTTAATTCAGATTTTAGGTAGCATGAAATCGTTAAGAGTCTTAACACTGACGGGAAACCCAGTTATAAAATCAATTCACATGTATCGGAAGACTTTGACGCTCCAGTGCTTGAATCTAAGGCATCTGGACGACCGGCCAATATTTCCCCGAGATCGAGCTTGTGCAGAAGCTTGGTATATATAAACATGAATTAATTTCCGTACACGATGCGAACTTCATTTCACATGAGAAAATTTTAAAAAATTTTCGTGGAAATGCATAATTCAGTCGGATAATGAATTCCAAATTTACATTTCAAATCGACCGCACTTATCCCAGACCGTCTACCAAACATTTGCGCTCTTTTCAAATCTTGAATTGAGTGTATTTAAAGCGTTCGTATGACAGGGTGAAAAAGTTGCTGCTACGATTTCAGTCAAACATTGTATTGATGTAGTCATTCCACTATTTCGTAATAACAAACCTGTTTATTTTAATCAGGCATCGCGGAGGTCCAGAAGAGGAAATGGCAGAAAGAAAGCGATGGAACGAAGCAGAACGTAAACAAATAAACGACAGTTGTCGAGGCAAGTTCGGAACTCTTTTTGATTCATTTCCATTCGGAAAAGTGACTGAACGTATCGAATTCTGATGCGCAGCTTTGATCAATCTGAGAAAGTTATCGAGATCGTCTCAAGACCCAGAAACGGGTTCGGAGATTCCAAATGCAGCAGTTCTGGGGGAATCAATTGATGCGAATTACGACGATGCGGTAAGAGCTCGTTTGTTCAAGATCTGGTACAAAGTTCGTGCTTTGTTGCATTAAAAGACAAACAACTCGTTTGGAAAGGATAAGACGACGCTGGAAAAAAAGTCGCTCGACTTAGTTCACTCTATATCGTCGAGCGAAGAGGAAGCGGAAGACGATGAAAAAGTTACGCTGGCAAATGACGCGGATATTGCGCGTCTCAAAGAAGAAAAAGTTGAAAGTACAGCAAGTGAGGTTTTGCTGCCATGGACGATCAAAGTAATTTTCCCTGCTGTTTATTTTCATTGTAATAGTTCGAAATGTGCACGTTACCAATGAAATTTATCATATCAGGATACGACAAATGGAATTCGGAAGCTTCTGATCGAAGAAATTTCGGAGAACTGCAAGGACCTTGATGAAATTTCGTCCTTTTCGGATTGTGCGATAAATAATGTCTCTGAAGAACTCGTTTCTCGCGGTTTTACATCAGACAATCAATATGACCTCTAATTATTGTATCAGGAATGTCGATATTTCGTCATGTAAAATATATTTGAGGAGTAAAAACCTTTAAAAAAATTTGGACTCGACAAAAGAAGGCGGTAAATTGTTAACAATGCGCAAAAAATGATGTCTTGGTTCCATTCTCATCGTTCCTCTGATGACAGAAAAGAAACTAGAAATATGAGCAAAAGATCTACCAAAAAATGTGAATTATTCATAGATTTTCTCAAGCCACGTTAGGGAAAACCTTGGAAATGGCCGAAAAAATACCGCCAACGTTTCTAAAATAAAATATACAATCTGTAGTGTAAAATTATTTAAATGTTTTAATTCCTATATAAAAAGATCTGCTATTATCGGAGAAATCAAAGAATTCAAAGATTTGTTCATGCAGAATGAACGGAGAGTCTCAATCAGATTCTAGGGCGTATCGAATTGTAAGAAAATTTCATGATAAAGTTAAAACGATAAGTTTCTTTGAAATCCGCCAATTCAGCAAATTTTATTAGATCAATTTACTTATTATAACGGTTCAATGCCTATAAATGTATCGATGTATCTCAGATCTGAATGAACGACATTATTTTGGAAATTCCAAGTAGTCGAAATCGTTTTGGCTGCGTAGAATTCATAGTTTGATGATTTCAATAAATGTTTCAATCATCTCCGCCATCGGAAGATGAATTATAAGATTGACTATTTTTCACGTTTCATACTTTGATCATTTTGATTCTCTAACTCTTTGTAGTCGATTGTTTGATCAAAAATAAATGGAACAAATTTTTCACGGCATTCCAAATTATGAAACATTAAAAATTATAGCTCTTTCCATGCGCTAAACATGTTTTTGAATGATTGAATATGCTTTTTGTACAGCAGGGTGAAGATAATTCTCTAAAAAAATCGGAACCGAGAAAAAAATGTAGTGGGACAAAGTAGTTGGCATATCTTCGTTTTTCATTTTCTGGTAGAAGAACGTATTCCGAAAAAAAGTGAGAAGAAATAATAAAATAATGAAAATCAATACTTCAAGTATCATTAAAATACTTGTGAATTTTGAATTATCATCAAATAAGCGATGTATTTAATAATTAGTGACTTAATAAACTTGATTTCGAAATAAAATGAAAAACGAAAAGATAGAAAGAACAGTGCGGACGAAATAACGACTCATCGAGCATGTTTTCTCAATTATTTTTATTCATTTTTAACTCTTGACGGTTCGCAAAAACCCCACGTTCCTTTTCTTTTCATAATCTCTCCCTCGTCATCTTCCCGATTCGACTTCGATCTCCAATTGCGACGTGAGAGATCTCACGGAGAAAGGTGTTAAACATTCACTAAAATACCAAATCGACACCCGACGAGGATACTTATTAAATTATACTTCGTACGTGCTATGGTAACCAGACTAGAGATGTAATAATGTTGATTCTCTGTTTTGAACTCGTCGACATTTTTACTGAGGTCGTTGATATATAATTCAGTTTGCTTTTTTTTCTTTCTTTTTCTCTCTTTCGTACAAATCAATAAAAATGCATGGCTCCGGATGCTTCAAGTTCCGAGTCAATACAAAAGAGAGGGAGAGAGAGAGAGCCTCCCTCACTGTCGCGGAAATCTACGAAATATCCAAATCAAAGATCGAGATTTCCCGGCTTTTTTTTTTCATCCGGTGCCTTATATATTTTCATGACTTTTTTTTAAATATTCTTGTTATACACTGATTGATTTTTCATGCTTTCGTCTTTTTTCATTTAACATTGCATCCCTCCATCCCCATGAGCCACGGGGATGCAGAGAAACAAGATGCATTTTATACACAATATAATGTTTATCGATCGCAGAGGAACGTCTGCATCTTCGGTTGGTCGCTGTATAAAGCATAGAGTCGGTGACAAGCGATATTAGTAGAAGAAAGTTATCAAAAAACGATTATAAATATCCGTAACGAACGCGGAATTCGAAAAAGAGTTATGGATCCCGATGCGATGAGCCATCGGAGGTTCCCGTCGAGCCTCTTCCTAACGAGCGATTTTTTTTTTTCATATTATTCAACGTCGATTTTCTCTTTTTTTATGCAGCGTTGTCACATCGCACGATACAATTCTACACAACGTTTATTCCCCAAGCTCAAGAATATAAATTCAACAAATATGCATCAACCTTTTTATTTTTATTTTTCATTAAAAAAACATCCTCATATAAAACATTGACAAATGACACGTAATGTGAAGTAATAGTTTGCATAAAAAACCATGCAGAATTGTTTCCTGCTTTATCGATTCAATACCAAATAGAGTTCTACATTAGAAATGTTCTTCTTCAATAAAGCTCTTCGTTAATGAACCGCGCTCTTCCCGTGAAACTCGAAATCGCGGGCGAATAATCGAAAAACTGATAATAACAACAATTGGACGATTTGCACGAGAAGCGCAGTCGTTTGAAGAAAGTGTTTCATTTTAATTTTCTCCGACTATGCACTCGAGTTCGGCACCCCCCACGCATACTTATGAATATACGTACGTATGGTATGTATGTATATATTAAATATTCAATAATTATAAATTACAATCATCATTATCATTAATATTTATTATTATTCATTATTATTAATATTAATCATTATTATTTCATTAATATTATTCATATTGTTATTATTATTAATTTTAAATGCATACACAGTTTAAACATCTATCTGACGAAAAGTGAAAATTAACATGGAAGTCGAGAAAATGACAGAGGTAACAATACGGTTGTGAATGAGACAAAAATGCCTCCAACAAAATAAAATATCGAGAATGATGAGAGCGATAGACGCGGGCCCTATTTCCTAAAGGAACTTTCGACGTTTCACTGCAGAATTTCGTCCGGTACAAATTTAGGAAAAAAAGCGATGATAACTTTCTCGAATTATCGCGTCCTTTTCAAAAGAATTCAATTCTTTTTTTCATTCTAACAGGATTCGGCGCATCGATACATATTCCTTACTTTGCTTTTTTCTAAAACTCGATGAGATACAAAAGAATTTCAAATTCTAATTACTCTCGAAAAAAAAGGAACAACGCTCGAGATTGTTACCATTGCTAATGCTTGGTTTACACAATGTTAGGATTTTGTGAAAAACTACGATTGCGATGATAATGAAGATCACGGATGACTATGAACTAAAGAATTACAAGTCACGATAAATATTTCCCCATCGAAACAGTACTCGATCCATGCAAAAAGCGGCTGAACTTGGCCAAATCGCCAATCGAGTTCGCGAGGTTAAAGTAAAAGAAGTTCAGTGCAGAGGGCAGCGTGTGCGATATCACTCACTCTTTTATCCCTGTTTTGATTGGCAGATGGCTCACGCATACAACGAGATTACAATATTTGACACATTCACGCATTTTTCATTCCCACTCGCGCCCCCTCCTCGTCGCCAATAAAACGAAGAAACATCGCAAAGTACTATACAAAATAAATACATTATAACGGTACAATTACTAGTTGAACGCAGTGTGCGCACGAAGCGCGACTCTTCCGCCTCGTATTCTTTCCTCGTGACATTTTTCACGCGCTATCCCCACGAACCTCGTGCAAGACGAAACGAAGGTAACATTGAAAGACGCGAAGAGTTGGCCTGTGGTCGAGTCGGATGTTTTGTGCAATGGTATTTTATTTTATTTATATTGTACAATCTCCTGATAAATGACGACTTATATTATTATTTGTGTCTATCCTCTTGTCCGTGTACGTTTGTTTTGCGTGTGTTCGTGTACTTTGTGTGCGTATATGCAAGACACAGCGAGTTTCTTTCGTCGTTCCAACGTCTAAGCGATGATGCACTAAAATGATACTCCGACAAGTAATGCTATTCTCAAAAACAACGCCGATAAAATGTGCAGGTTCATGGTTTTGGCAGTGAAACGACGACCGGATTGTTTTTTTTTTTTCTTTCGTCGAATAGCACCGACGCTCAGCCTGTGTATTGCCTGGGTTGTGATTTGTGGAGTAGTCCTCGCTTTCGGTTAGTAGAAAAAGTCTAAATTGAACTACTACGCCGGCGATATTTCAAGCGCGTCGTCTCGAATCTTTCGGAATTTTCGATCAAAGAACGAAAAGGCAGTAGTAGTGACTTCTCGGGGGCGAGCTCAAAACGCTAGTACACGCGAGTGACTTTATCGCCGACTTTGACGCGTCGAAACGCCGCGAGCTTTTGCGTCCCGCCGAAAGATTCTAGAGCGCTTTTGCCGTTACTGGGCCCTTTGACACTTTCTACGAACGTCGATTCCGATACAACCGGCGGATCGTTTGCCAAGGTTCCTCCACTGGACGCACCGTTGCACTCGATCCTCAAATGGCGATACTCGAAGCTTATACTGCTGGCAGACTCACTGCAACTGGTTTTCCGAAGAAACGTTTTCTTTAATGTTTCAAGTTAGTTCCAGATACGTAGGAACGAGTCCCAGGAGCCCGTCGCCACCGCCATGCCATCTTCCGTTACGCCGAGGCAGGATACGCGATTGTCGTGACCAGCCAAGATTCCTGTATTAAAAAAAAACACTTGTCATCCATAATATCACATGTTACGCTTTCAAATCTCTTCATACAATGTCGACTATGAATTCACCATTTTAATTACATAAAAAATGTATAAATACACTTTTTCCCCAGATTCTGAATCTTTCATTAGACTTTATCGATAGTAAAAAAAGTGCAGAGAGAGAAAGAGCCAAATGCACTGAATATTCTTCTCTCGAGAATAAAGTTGAGCTCGATCGTAACGAGTGACTCACCGGCTCGTTCAGTTTTCATGGAATCCCAGACGTTGCAATTGAAGTCGTCGTAACCGGCAAGTAACAATCTACCGCTTTTACTAAAAGCTACGCTTGTGATACCGCATATTATGTTATCGTGACTGTACATTGCTAACTCTTGATCCGATCTTATGTCAAACAGTCTACAAGTGGCATCATCGGAACCCGTTGCAAAAGCGCAACCGTTGGGGAAGAACTGCAAATGCACAGAAATTGACATTAATTGTTATTCCGATCAAAGCGGCAATTACACCAACAACTTTTTCTCACCGTAACGGCGTTAATATCGCTCTCGTGTCCTGGGAAAGTCTGCTTGCAAGTTCCCTCGCGAATATCCCACAGTTTCGCGCTGGCATCGCACGCACCGGAAACAAAAGTGCGCGTGTCGGGCGCTAACGATAATGACATGACATCTCCCGTGTGTCCAATGAACGACGTGCATTGCTGTCCAGTCTCAATGTCCCACAAGGCGCTATTTTTTCCCAAAAAAACAACAACACATATTCATTAAACATCATTTCCAACAAATCGTTTCTAAAAAAATGACAAACGCAACGAACCAAGACATGTCGCCGGAACTAGTGACAATTTGATTGTCGTCGAGGAATCGACAGCAGGACAAATATCCGGTATGTCCCGGAAGTTCTCTACTGACTCGCACATTTCCTTCCCTGGTCTTCAGGCTGTAAATTGAACAAATATTGTCCAGGCCTCCGCAAGCGACGTAACTACCGGAAGGTGCGTATGCACACGTCATGACCCATGAGGAACGCAGTGGAATCGCATGAACCTTGTTGGTGGTATAACTGTCCCAGACGATTAGCTTTCCGTCTTGCGAAGCTGAGACGAGATTCCTAAAAACATAAACGCACAAAAGTTCAACTTCCAGCCCAAAAACCAACCATTTCGTCAATCAACTAATCGATCTATTTACCTAGAATCGCTGCCCCAGTGCATCGCGTATATTTTGGCTAAGTGACCGCGAAGAGTGCGCCTCGTCCGCATTTGTATCCGGCCCAGTGGGTCCATGCCCGCCGTGGCCTGTACAAGGTTTGTGTCGCATGCTGCTTTCCTCGCGTCCTGCATAAACAAAAAATCCGTTCATCAATTCACAAACGCTCTCTTTCTTCTTCCCCATCCCAAAATAAACGACTCCATTAACGCACTCGATTAAAAGCCAATAATATTTCAAGAATTCAAGCCTCTGTATTAAATAACAATCACATCATCGATACCCGACTCGAGTTATTTTCATTTCATAATGGCTATTCTTATTAGAATCCTTCGCCGTCTAAAAATAGCGCCTGGTTCGATGATTCTTCTCATTGCCGTTCCAAGATGTCCCCGTCAACTTCCCCAATTATTATAATTAGGACTTTCTCCACAACGCAAATATCTCCTCAATGAAAACGAGCCTGACGCTCACATTTCTTCATCGCTTTCAGCTCCTCAT